>JAHZNP010000044.1:20361-211604 GCA_020615345.1 Triops cancriformis | reverse complement strand
GAACTTTTGCTGGAACAATCTTGCGCTCCATTTCCGATTGGCATTCAATTAGAACTAAACATTCTCAATATGTTGAATGTTTTGTTTATAGTAGTGAAAGGAGGCACATTTGAAGCCAGTTCCACAGAATTCCGCGAAAGTAGCTTTCACAGCATAGCTCTAACTCCGTTCAAAATGAACGATTAGAAAGAAATGGATTCGAAAGGTAGAAAGGGCCACTTGGACATTGCCAAACGGAACTAAATTAAATTGAAACTACAGCGAGTTCCGCTTACATAAGCGTTTCATTCAACGTTTAAAATCGAGACCAAGGCATCGATACCAGGACCAAGACTGGGGTAATTTTTTTAAGACCAAGACCGACACCAAGATCAGAAGAAAAAATCGAGACAAGACCGAGACCGAGACCTAGATGGCCTCGAGACCGGTCTTAAGACCAAGACCAGGTCTCGAGAACACAACCCTGAATGTAACAATAGAATTTACATGGAATGCCACAAAATCAGATTTCTGGTATTTTCTAAGTAATCTTTCTTCCTTTCCGTGATTTTTTCATATATAGTTTGTACATTGTTCTAGGGCACTTTTTTCACAGTTCTTAGGTATCCAAAGCTCATCAGTAATAATGTCTGTCCCATTTGCCCTGCGTCCAAATTACTCCATGTTTCCTATAGTACTTACCAAGTATTCTCTACACGTCTACATATTTCTTACAAGAAAAGATTCGTGTCCTGGAAGTTTCGAAAGAAACACTACCCACTTCGTGTTAGTGGTTTTGGGCACGTTACTTCATAATATTTGGATACCTCGTTGCCACAGAACGAGGCTATGATACCGAAAGTTGCAAGACGTGAAACTTCCCTCGCCACGACGTAAACAATAAAGATAAACTTTTCCATCTCACGAGCAAAATTTCTTTGACGCACTCAAGAAAAGCGCGTCGTAACGCCGAGAAACTTGTTACAACCCCGTAACCCTACGATTCACTTTAATACGTGAAACAAAGGAAAAACTCCATTGTACTAACCAAACCTTGGTTTTCCCCTACTCTCATTAAATCTTAGTGGTTCACGAGTGTAATGCTCGATCTTCATTGTTTACGGGGTTTTTGTCTTTCACACAACATTTCCCACTTCCTGAGTAGCCAATACAAGCTCCCAAGCGCTGTTCGATAGTTTACGGTTCTACAGTTCCCTTTCATGGGTGTACAATACTAGTGGTACCGTAGCATGCGTGTAGAGTTCAGCAGACCGAGCACGTGAAGAGCAGCGTTGCATCTTCTCTTTACTTTTTTAACATGACCTTCAGTAGTTAGCGGAGTGGAATTGCGATAAGAACGAATTCTGGTTGGCTTTTCTTCTCTCGAATGATCTATTGTAACGTTATTAGTATTTACTTCTCTCTTTTTTTCTCCCTTTTTTATTGTCTTCGTAATCTGACCGTCCTCGCGTTGTCTTTGAAGAGTACCAACGAAGGCAATGTGACACTGAGCATCCTGACATTCGTGCCCACGGCCGAGGACGATGGCCGTCACATGACCTGTCGGGCCGAAAATCCCCATTTACTGAATAGTGCGTTGGAAGACTCGTGGAAACTTGATGTTCAATGTAAGTTAAGCCGTTTTTCCTTGGGCCCCCGCCTTGCTTTGCTTTCCTCTGATTAGACTTGAATTAAATTGACGTGGCTTGTGTTATTACAATCAGCATGAACACGCCATCGTCGCTCTGGCTTTCCTTCGTATTTCGTTGTTTGTCTCGGGGTCTTTTAACTCTTTTGGCGTTGTGTACTACGGTGCAAGGGAGTGTGTGCATTCCCGTGTAAAATCTCTCTTTGCTTTCGGAAACTAATTAGGCAAGTTTGGGGAAGCTTACGAGGGAACATTGCTTTTCGGAAGAGAATTTCCAACATTTAAAGGTCCAAGGTGAGCAAAAAGTAGATGTGTTACAGTAAGGCGAGAGAGCAAAGTGTTTGCTCAAGCTCTGAAAATTATTCATGAGGCTGGAAACGTTTATGACTTTAAACACTTTATAAACGACGAGCATGGAATTCCGGTTTCTTTTCCGGTTTGACTTCCGCGTTCCGTAATGAAACTACAGAGTTTTTCTTTGACTTTCTTTGACTTCTGTCTACAAAATTCCTTCCCTTACCCTTAGGTTAAAACTCAAAACGTTTCTATTCTAAAATTGAGAAATGAGGCACTTGACTTGACAAAACAAAATAAGAACAATGTCGGAAAAGCCGACTACGTTATTGCTGAGGCTTTTTAATTTTGAGTAGTGTGACAAGGAAGGTAAAAAAGATAAAGCGTTTCTTCGTTTATAAAAAATATTACTCTCGGAAGTTTGCGACAGTCAATGTTTAGTAGACAAGAGTCTTTGTTAAGCTTATGAAAATGAGCTACGCCTTAAAAAAAGAAAAAAAAACTATTAAGAAGGAAGAAAAACAGTAGAAAAATATCTCACACGGGAGAGAAAATCTGTTAGGTTTAAGTGTGTTTATTCTTTTCGGGGACAGTTTTCGTAGAGCATGAGCAATCTTAAGAGAGGCGAATACGGCGTAGGAAAGGAAATTTCACTGTTGGCTGGGTTTTCTTACGTTACAGATCCGCCAGTCGTGCGTCTCGCAATGGGCAATAACATCAACCCCGACGACATCAAAGAAGGTGACGACATGTACTTTGAATGTCATATACGAGCCAATCCGGCCGTCCATCGTCTAGCTTGGACACACAACGTGAGTAATACGTGGATAAAAAGGAAGTTCTTTCATCTTTGCTTATGTGGGAGGAAACGAAGGATTTTTTCTCCCTTCAGCGGGAGATTGAATCATAGTGATAAATGCCACATAGTTTTGAGGTTATATTTTAATATACAGCGGAAGACTGATTATATAGCCATTTATTAATCCAAACCGGTGACCCAGATTATGATAAGGCCGTTGTTTTGAAAAAGTAATTAATGACGCGTGTAGCATTAGGACGCTTTTACGAACATTACATTGTAGATAAAGGAATTTAACTTAACAAAGAGTTATGGTGGTGTTCGTTCTAGTAATTTGCAATTCTCAAGATCTTTCCTCGTTTTTTTTTCGTTTTACAAATAGTTGTCAAGTCTATTCCGGAGTCTTAATCTTCGAAAATGTCATGGCAAAGTTGTTAAATTTTTTCATTATTATTTTTTTCGGTCAGATTAGTGTCTTCTGTCTTAGCAGCCCCAAAATCCAGTTCTTTTAGACATATGATTAGAAGACTCTGAAATTAGTGATATTCTGATTGTACATTTTGTTCAAATAGGGGAATTGCATAAAAGAATGTTCTGCTTTGTTTTAATATGCGTAATGTTTAAATTCTAAACTGTTCTATTCTATTAAATCCCAATATCTGTTTTAAAACTGATCAGTTTTAGCGCTTTAAAAGATTTACTCAATTACACATTGATGGCATTTAACAAGTCAATTAGAAGTTTCATCACGGTATTCGTTGTTACGCATTTGTGTGCATTTGAATCCACTGTGAACTTCCCAGCGCCGTGATTGTCTAAACCGTTAATTCATCATGACCACGTGGGCCTGCTAGTACATTCAGAATGGAATGGGCGATCCTGTGTTAGATGTTAACTGAAAAAAGTAATAATGAAAGTAGCAATTGAATAGCTTAATTTCCACATTATCTATTAAAATGGGATGTCAGGCATTAAGACGTTAAAACTGTAAGCACAGAAAAAGCAGGTTAGATATGAAGGTTGGGTAACCGATCATAAAAATAACTGAACAATTATTACACCAATTAAGAAGCAAAGAGGCAGTGTTCTAGAAATAAGACAAAAATTACGTTTTTGCTTCGTTTTCCATGCGGAAGAAAATTTTTTTTCTTAATTCGGATCTTGCATCAGCGTCCTATTGAAAGCTTGCCGGTATGATTCAGTACATCAAATACTCGCTGATAAAGTAATACGTTTCGTGACAATTTAATTAAACAGTCTTTGTGTAGGATTAACCATAACGTATTCAACTTTGAATCTATTCAACCGTCTAGACATTAGGAACGATGCGCAGCTACTGAAGGCTATTTATTTCTGTATGACAACGGAAAGCAAGCACAATCATCAATGCTTTAGAACATCCCAATTAGTAAGGAAAGGAGACTAGAATCGTATGTTTTACCTTGCGTCAGGAAATGAAGAAAATGGGAGAACGTTACGTTTTACTCATTTAACGAGTCGTTACATATCAAATATGAAAGCACCGGAAATGAAATATCTCCAATTGGCATTCCTGGAGCCAAACCGATTATAGATGCATGAGAAAGTAATGGGAAAGTACTTCAGGGCGGCAGTTAAATTAATTGACTTTTGTTGGTGTATCTCGTTTCCTTTTGAGCCGAAGAAACGGTAAAGCCCGGTAAGATGTAATCGATGAAAGGAAAACTCCTTTTGGCGCTGACTCGGGTAAAAACGACAGCAACGAATTTTCCAATATGTTTTTCGAGGTTTCAGTGCTATAGATATGCGGAACGAGCGGAGTGAATGGCTCGCTCAATGAGATCTATGAAAGTCAATGAACTTGGTTCTGTTTTCGCTGTGCGTTCTACTGCTATCCCGAGAGAAAAGTCTTGTACTGGGTCTTGTAGTGTTCTACATCAAAATTCATTTGTAAGACTCTTTTGACTCGCTCATGAATTTCTGACCCTTATAGGGCATGCCTCTCTGGCACAACACTTCGGTGGGCGTGGTCATGAGTAACGTCAGTCTGGTGCTACAAGGCGTCACCCGCGCCCGGGCTGGCAAGTACGCCTGTGTTGCTGCCAATATTCGCGGCGAGGTAGCCAGTCCACCAGTACATCTCCGAGTTCAATGTACGCTATTGTAGTAATGTCCATAAAAAACTGGTGTCATTAAATGGCTATGTACCGTATCACCATACCACTTTTTTATGGACCATCTCATAATTTCCCTTTCGAAGTTCGTGGTTATTCATTAATGTTTCGAAAATTAGACGCGCCTAGGTGTCAGGCTGATACGCAAAAGCCTACAGGCGTGGCTAGGCACGAATCAGCGACGTTAACCTGTCGGATGGATGCCGATCCTTCGGCGGAAGTGCATTTTTGGTGGACGTTCCTGGGTTCTGCGCCGTCTGTGGGGAGCAAAAACGCTCAAAAAGACTTAAGTGTGTTACTAAAGTCAGGTACAGTTTACGTTTTACGCAGAAGAGTTCTTACGGGGTAGTACGGGAATTCGGTAGCGAGAAGTTTTTGTCTTATGGAGAAATTGGGAATAGGATTAAGTGGCGAAACGATGTTGCTCCCCCGGGCCCAGTTCAGTATGCAAGGGTCAACCAGTACCCTGACGTACACACCACGTACCGACCTAGAGTACGGTTTAGTAGCCTGCTGGGCTTCCAATTCCGTCGGCAATACCCGCGATCCATGCGTCTTCCAAATTGTACCCGCAGGTAAAACAACCATTTAGATTCTCGAACGTAGAATAGTCTTTGTGTACTTGTCATTAAACTTGAAAAATAAACAAGTACTTACGTACTGTACTCTCCTTAAGGCAAGCCCGGTGTACCCCAGAACTGCACAGTACACAACCGCAGTGCTGATTCCGTCCGAGTCGATTGCGTCGAAGCTTTTGACGGCGGACTGGAACAACATTTCGGTGTAGACGTACTTCATCCCGTAACACGTGCCCTGAAAACATCCTTAACTAGTGCCCAGCCTTGGTTTGTCGTACAAGGCCTGGAGCCCGACGCGGCATTTCTCTTACACGTGTATGCCATTAACTCTAAAGGACGGAGCGAAGAAGTTGCCCTAGAAGGTATGACCTTGCGTGCGCCCGAAAAGCACATAGGTACGTCATTCGCCCCCGTACTGCACGTTCTACACGGTTTCAATTACCGCTAATATATCAAATGCTTTCATGGTGGGGCCTTTGTTGTTATATTGTTAGTATCAGCGTCGACTGGGATGGTCTCTACGTTCCAGATGACGCCATTGCTCGCCATTTTGATCGGAACTGCCGCCACGTTACTAGTTGTCGTACTCACTGTGGCAATAGTCGTTCACAAGAAGCAAAAACAACGCCAACGCACAGAAGAACGCAATAGAATGGTGGCTGGCGACCAGACAGATTTAGCGTCAGTGGGAACGTTCACTAGGCCCAATTCTTCAGGGTCTTCTCTAAGTAATCCTGTCGAAAACACAAAAGTCAACGGGCGACTCCCACTCAACTACCAAATCCACGAGCCTGACATCTTATTAGGCGACCTTGGGACGGGTAACGTATTTTAAACAATTTCCTTTTGAATTTTTTCTAACCTATGATGGTATTGTGTTGAAATAGCGCACGATTTATGCATAGCCTTTCGTAGAGAAATCAGAAATAAGGAAATTTCGCCTTAAGGCGAACAGAACGTATGCTCCAAAAGTTAGTTGTTTAATTCTTGGGTTTATGCGATTAACGTTGTCTCTTAAGTGACACAGCTTCTTGGACTTTTTCTAATTATCGTCTCATTTCGGTTAATACAAAAATCAGAATGCGATTCAAGAAAGTGCTTTTGGTACATTAGCTAGCTTCCTATTTAAAAA
This sequence comes from Triops cancriformis, assembly GCA_020615345.1. Lineage (NCBI taxonomy): Eukaryota > Metazoa > Arthropoda > Branchiopoda > Notostraca > Triopsidae > Triops > Triops cancriformis. The sequence goes on along the minus strand of JAHZNP010000044.1, from coordinate 205,021 downwards.
ACTAAACTAGTATGACATTTTTTAAATATTTTTATTACGTCTTCTCTACCTGGGACAGCACTGTTTTTACGTTGTTAGACGTTGCATTTGGGATTGCGTGAGAAAGAATGGGTAGCATAATTTTCGAACCGAAGTATGTAATCACTTTTCAAACGTGGAAGTGATGATTTATGTTTCAAGTGTTTGTTTTTCTTATAGAACCGTACACAAATATGTAATTTCTGAAGATATTAACTTAACAATGCCTTTGAAAAGAAACGCAAACAAAGGAGCCTTGAGTAACCCGAAGAAAAAAATTATAGGCTCAGCACTCCGAGGCTTGGCTTTGTCAACCGCCCACGAGCGTCCTGCAATACTTCGACCACATTTAGGTCGTCCTCCCGATACTTCACCGGACGAAGACGGCTGGGGACCGCCGACCAACAGAAATACCTCGGTAGGTAATCCTCTTACAAGGAACCCTTCGTCTTTTTCTTTGCCTGCTTCTGTTTTCTTTTTGCTTCTTTTTATTTGTAAGAATAATATATAAAAGAAAAATCTGAGAGCTTACACGAAAAGGACCAGAACAAATACGCGTCAAGAACGATATTTTCACCTCTCTTTTACCTTTTACCAGAGTTTCAGGCTTATCGACGTCATATCAGTGTCCACACTCTAAAATGTTGCCACGCCCCTTATCCGCTCGTTCAGCGAAACTTCTATTATATTGCAGTACACCCCTACACGTCTACTCTATATCCCAACTAGTCTTCTTAAAATGGTTTGTATTTTACGGACAAAAAAAAAGAAAGAAAACACTTGAATATCGTTCTTGCGTGGAATTTCCTGTGAACGCCTTTATATAAAAAAATATTCGTAGCATCAGCCGTTTGCATGAAAAGAGGAATATTACAGAAGGCGTTTCGCTTTTTTAGAATTCTTTCAACATCTTGATACACAACTAAGAAAAAACTAAATATTGTTTGTTGGGTACTAGCAGCAGTTCTACACACTCCGACCACAGCAAAAACCGAAAGCAATTTTAACCAATCCCAACGGATTCCTTCCTCCTGCAGCAGCTGCCACTATGACAACTATGACAACCGGAACTCCACACATTCGCAACATGCCAACGCTTCCTTCGGAAAGCTCGTTATAATGAAAATTTTCTAAAAAAAAACATACTCTTTGTCTCTCCCTTACCGGAAGAGAGGATTGGAAGACAGGGAATAAGCTTTTTTCAGATAAACTTTACTGTGTATAATTTTTTTGTTGAATAATGAAATTGTTGTAAAGAAAAAAAAAGAATAAATTCTGGGAGAACCTCTCCTCCATCGATTGTCTACTTTATGTTTCATTCCCTATCTCATGTGACGCGGTGTAACAACGTCGGAGACGCCCGCAATTACTACCAAATTCCGTGCTCTGTGAGCTCAACAAGCCTCTGAAGCTTGGCAATATTAGCACGGTATAATCCTGCACGTGATAAGGGGGGTTGGGCTCGCACCCCGAGGAGTATTTGGCACCTTCGTTTTGAGTATGTGTGCCGCATAACCGTTTTCGGGAGTTGAACTTGGCTAGCAATTACTTTGGCACGGACATACGAGAACTGAAAGCAAACACGGACTGGGGTAGATGGTGTTTTCCTAGTTCCAAACTTCACGATATGGCAACACAAGTCTTGCCAAATTAGCTTCTCATAAAACTTTGTTCCCACTTTTTGTTTCGTCAATAGCTTTATTGTCGTCAAGGCAGGCGCGGTGATGAGTAAAAACGACAAAAACTTCCCTTAATACGTTATACAAAAGAGAAAAGAATAACAAAAATAACACCCAAGAAAGAAGTTGATGTGAGATAAAAATATAATGTTTCGCCCAAGCTAGTTTCTTAGGGACTGGATTTGTTCATAAGCAACGAGCTTCGGAGCAGTTTTTCCTGCCGCAAAGTGGTAAGCCAATCAGGTTTTTTCTTTGCCTTCAAACCTTTTTCTCTACCAGGTGAACCTTTGTTGAAATTCTCGCAGGGAGCTCCCAGCCCATCAACGATCAAATTAGGCAAATTACACGTCGGCGACGGCTCACCCAATAGTGACGTCTGAGCGACTGGTAATGTCTCATTATCACAGGTCGATTGATCTAAATCCAAGCGCCGAAAGACCCGCTCGTTTATTCGGCGTTCCGCTCCTTCGCTGAAACTTGGCTGTTCGCGTTCAGCGTTCGAAGCTTCTTCCTCTTCTTTTTCCTCTTCCGTTTCTTCCAATAATCGCTTGCGTGTCGCGGAGGTATGACGGGTCTCGGTGCTGGTTGTCGACGCTGCTGCTGACCTTAAAAACTTTCTCAAAGATTCCGGTGTCCGGGGAGTCGTCTGTTGTTGGCCTTTCAATCCCGATTTCCGCGTTCGTGAGGGTGTACTAAATAATTTGGGACTTGACGCGCTACAGGAAGAAGAGGGCGACGGAAATGAAGCCATTGATCCTGCTCCGCTGCTGACTTTTTTCGCAGGTTGGGCCAATTGCCGAATATGGAGTCGGAGTTCTTCCTGATTCGCCGCGGACTCAACCATTTCAGCTTTTCCTGTGAATTCCGTGCTCAACTGGCCTTCACCCGTCCTAGAGGGCATATCGCCCCCTAAATTATTATTCGATCGCCATACACGGTGCTTGACATCGTCGCTGCAGGTGACTAACTACATTTCCAGGAAAATAGGAAGCAAAACTTTAATTTACGAAGTAAAAAATACATAATAAAACTGTAAACAAACAAAAATAAATGTATATACATGAGGAGGCAAAACTATAACTTCAAAAGTAAAAAGAACACAAGAAAAACTGAAAGAAAAATATAATATGAATGAACCTTAATGGTAAAATGAAAATAAAACTACAAAATGAAATACAAAATATTTAATAAAACAAGGTTAGTTAAAACCAAAAATTTAAAAGAAAAACTTACCACTCCGAGGTCATAGGAACTCCATGCAACAGCGGTAACTTCCGCTCCGTGACCAGCGAGCCTGACTAGTGGCTGTGGACCCCGATTGGGACGATTAAGGCTCCAAATGTACGCGTAATCGTCACTGGAGCCGCTGAGCAAGTATTCGCCATTAGGACTGAGATCCGCCTTGACAAAAAAGCTGTGGCACTCGTGACCGCAATAGAAATGGACTGCAAAACGAAAAATGAAGAGAATGAGCGCGAAGAGGGAAAAAATAGGCAAAGAGAATGAAATTTCAGGGGGTTGATTAAAAGGCTTTGGCCTTGTCCACTTTGCTGGGACATAATTTAAGGAGAAGTTGATTAAAATTGGGGGCGAGAAGGGAGGGATAAAGGAACGTCGTAAAACTCACCGGGTACGGGGTCGGCTTGCGCTGTATTATACTCGTAAATAATATCGTCCAGGCAGGTGGCAAATAAACGGGACGAGTTGTGCGGGTCGAGTAACAGATTGGAAAAACCAGTGCGACTACTCAGGCCGGCGTAACGTAAACGGTGCTTGGGTACCGGATCGCTTTTGAAAGTCGCGTAGGCTTTACGCAAATCCCACATTTTGATACACCTAGGAAGGAAAAGAGAGGCGCACGTTCTTTATAACTCGGTTTCAGCACGCCTTAAGCTAAGATGAAAAGCTTATGCGACGAACTTCATTTCTTCACACTTAGAATATCGTACAATTTGTTATCAAATTTGGAAAATTTACCACCACTAAATTTTTTTGCCACCGAAAACTATTGCAAATTTTGCAAACTCGAATATACGTCAAAGGCTAGCTTGAAAGCAAAATCTTCTAACTGACTGAATTGCAAATCGATATATGCTTCTAAGCTGCCGTTTTGATTTCATTTAAATGTCAGAGAAAATAAAAAGTAAGAAAGGCGGGGAAATGTGCGATGAGCGAGCTCGCGCAGGGAAAAGTGGAGGAACACAAAACAATGCTAATACCCGTCGCCTGCTCCGGAAGAGATCAAAGTATTTTCATCCTGAAACACGAGGGCTGTGACGCTATTGCTGGGCTGATGAACTCCAGAATTGGGCGTGCGACGCTTTCGGCCTCGGCTTGCATTACCGACCTCACACACTCCTAAAGTAAAATAAATAAGAAACGTAGAATTAAAACGCCTTTCTTGTGTATGGTACTTCAAAGGATTGCAGACGAACAGACACAAAAAATAGAGTATCTTAAGTAGACGGAAATGCGAGTGTTCTATGAAAAAGGAAAAGCAAGAAATAGGGCTATTTCCTGCTTTCAAAGGAAATCAAGAAAAATCGGCTAGCATTTCTTATGTAGAAAGAAAGATATATGCTACAACAAAAAGAATAAAAGATCCTTGCTTCAATTGAAAGTAAGTGCAACAAAGAGGCTCGAGAGCTTCACAGAACAAAAAGCAACAAAAGATAGCTTCTTTACTTTACAATTGAGTTTTGGGAAATTGCCAGCCTTAAATAACAGTAGCTCTTATAACAGAAAGGGAAGGGAGGAAATCTTTGGGGAAGATTGTCGAAGTAGGATTTCGGTTGGAATTACCTGGTCCAACGTGAGCATTCCGGAGGACATTATCCGGTTTACTGGTATGGGATCGTAAGTCCCATATCAAAATGCTGCCATCACGCGATCCGGTGGCGAAGATATGTTGATTGTTGGGGCAGAACTCTACCGTTTTCACGCTGGCTGTATGGCCCCGGAAAGCTTGGACAGGAGTTAATTGTGCGCCGTCTTGCAGGACCCAAAGTACCGCTGACTGATCGCCTGAACCACTAATGAGTTTTGCTTCACCTGGTACCCACGCCAAGTCAAATATCGCGTTATCGTGGGCTTGGAAACCTAGAAAACAAAAGTTTAAACTACGTCATTATAACAAATCTCTTTTTTCCGTGTTCAGAGTAATGCTTGCAACCTTCCCAACGAGACGTCCCAAAGTGGTTCACAAAAAACTGGTACGTCAATAAAGAAAACAGTTAAGTAATAATGCTCGTTTTTATAGGTCTCCGTGGGACCCATTATTGATAATTTCTGTATCATTACCTTTAAGCGGCCGATTATTGCCAACTAGTCGTGTGTCTTGGAATGCTATACGACCAGCTTCGTTAGCTAAGGCTAGAATGTGAGGCGAGCCAGGGCTTTTGGAAAATTTACAAGTGTAGAGGTAGTCCATGCCCATTGTATGGGACTCAATGCCTGGATATTCATCATAATGATGACAGCCTAATCTTCTAATAGTTTCATCCAAGCCATATTTGAGACTTTTAACACCTATAAAGTGTGAAGAGAAAGAGCATGGCAAAAATGAGAACAACAAAGGAGACAACAAAGGAGAGTGGAGGTCGTTCACGAAGGAAAGGTCTATCAAACAAAAATGAATAAAATTACCTTCACAACTCGACCACTGCCTCAATAATACAGACTTCATTATTTGCATGATTTCAAGAAAAAACACTTTATATCACGAGTTCAGAAATTCGGGGAGGTTGTATGGATTTTATTTACAGTTATCACTTCTTTCCTAGATTACACAGACATTGTCTGCAGCACCTCGCGCCTAAAACCTTGGAGGAGGAGTTAAGCAGCATTGCAGTAAATGTTACATAATCTTACGCCTAGGTGCCGCCACGTTACGAGTATGTCTAGTCCATACATACGAAGTCATACCTCGAAGGCATGTTAAAGAATCCGAGTTACAGGAACGGAAGTTTCTGCAGATTTGCAGTGAAATTGCAAAGGAATCTACCGTCGAGCTTCCCGCTAACTCTTACTCTTCATGGCGACTTTGAAGATCGCCTGGAAAAATGTATATATTTCACCGCTGTCTGGCGCTTCATGTTATGAATAAAGTCGTTCGTACACTCGCTTTCGTTCTATGCTTTTGCATCCTACATTTTGTGCAAGTTAGTCAGCAAAAGTAAATATTCCCGTATATACATAAAGCCTGTACTAATGCTCTTTTCCATGCCCTTATTATGTCAGCTCGTTTCACATCCCTTAGGATTTTCTCCCTACCCCGGGCGCCATTTATCTTGTACCCTGGGAGCCATCAGTTTGTGGTCAGCTTTTTTCTTCGTTAACAACACTTCGCCAGTAATGTCACAAAAGCTAACGAAGTACTCCGACTGTCATAGTAAAATGATGCAAATTAGTTCGAAAATATATTTGTTTTCTTCAGAGCCTCCTAAGCAGTTATATTTCATTCATTCACATAAATACAGGGCGCCTGTCTTTATTTCACGGGGGCATTTCGTACCTCAGTCGCGGATTTCGTAAGTTTCATACGCTGTTGCTTTTACATGCCGTTTATATGTGTTCCTCTTCTGTGTATCGCTTTTTGCTGGATTAATCTTCCCGCAACACATACAGAATTTTCTTTTGTTGTATCTCTCTGGTTTCACTGTGCTCTGAAACACGGGCCGAAGGTAATCCGAGGAAGGAAATCCGTAAAGACTTGTAGAGCAGCGATTAAAAGACGATTGAGTTCCATTATATTATTCATTACCATCCTAGATTTTGCACTTAAAACGTTAAAACGTTTAATGAAATGAAAGGAGCAATAACAACTTCCGTTCCAGTTATCCGTAATGAATTCTATTCTGTCCAGAAAAGTTCTCAACGAATCTCTGCTTGTTTATTGTGCTTGCCAGATAGGAAGAAGGAAAGCTCTTCAGAAAGGAAAGCAAATAAAATTCTGCAACGTTTCTCTCGCTATCAAAAGAACTTGTCGAGATAGAAGTCTTGCTAGCACAGTTTTTCTTTCCACTAGAAGCTCAGCACTGTGCACGAAACGTTCTCTAAACTCGTGGCTGTTGTGGTTTCCACCAGTATACGTTTTTTCGGTGGTTTCTCTCAGAACTTTTGTGAAGCCATGTTCCATAGTCTACGTGGCTGAAGCAAGCTTTTCTGTCCCTCTGAACTTTTAAAAGTGCATTATTTTTAATTAAAGTGTGCAGAGATTCCTGTTGCCGTTTAAGCGCTAACGATGGGTGCATTTTTATTCTCTTCGCTGTTTCACTTTTTGTTCTGCGTTGTTTTTTCGTCCGCTGAAGTTGTCGTCTCTGAAAGCGATTCTGTCGACTTATCTTTCGTAAGTTTTATCCCGTTTCAAAGCTTTCGAAATAACTTTAACCTGGCGGGGCGTTTATTGGTGTTCTCGACAGATACCACCCCGTTTCCTTGCAGAATTCGAATCCAAAGTGCAAAGCATCACCGAAGAAGTTGTACGCAAACATAGTCCGCGCTACGATAAGAATCGTCCAACTCGTCGACAACGTCGTGATGTGGTTGACTTGAAAGACGTCCCTATGCACGGTTTCGTTCCTAACTTATACCACCAACGTGACAGTAAGTTTATTAGTCTGGAGGAATTTACCACCATTACTTTCGAAAATATTACAGTTTTCATTTTTTTTTTTATATTTTCCTATGTTTTTGCTAGGAATTCAAATCAACGCTTTCACTGTATTGGGAGCTTTTAAGCCATGCGCGTCTCATTACGGTCAGTGGGACACTGCTTATTTTAATAATGAAGATTATGCCATACTTTTGTGTCCCGAAAGCGTCCAGTGCTATCGTTACGAATTTTTTGGCCTAGTACCCGTCAATTCTCTTCGTAAGTTTGTATGATGTGGTATACATTTATTTTACCAAGAATTTTCTACGTTAACATCTTTCGTATTATACAAACATTGTTGTATGCAGCTTTTCAAACTTCTACGGAGCAAGTGATAGCGTTGCGGAACTTTAAAATCCGAGATGAGGTCACAGATGCCATTCGCATGATGAGCATCGTACTTTTATACGTACCGAACCAGGGCGCCTCGATTCGGATGTACGAAATCGTGCCTTCAGTAAGTCACTCCAGCAGAATCCATTTGCTTCTAATTACAAACAATTAGGTTGGGCTAGTCGAGTTCCAAAACTTGCAACTTACGGGCAACTTTATCCAAATGGAAACTTTTATCCAAGATGGAAGCACTTACGTGGCTCTTTTACGCAAAGGGATCGAGAAATCCGATTTGGTCGTTTACGGATTGGCCATGGATAAAGGGGAACACATCGATTTCACGTAAATAATCTCACTTCTTGCAGAAACCTCGGTTCTTTTCGCGGAATTTTTTCGTAGTTGGGGTATTTCAGCCCTAATTTGTATTGACTTTCGTGTTTCGTGCGCAATTTAAGTTCTATTTTTTGGGGGTTGTTTGTTAGGTTTACCCTCGTTTTTGCATAATATTAGTTTTAAGTCATATGTTTGGTTTATTCCAGTTTTGCTCATTTTTTTCCTGTGTCACGTCATCGTACTTAGAGAAATTTTTTGCAGCTGAATTATTTTTCTCGCCTTAATTTAACGGATCACGATCTTTCACGAACAGAGTTATGTAAATAAAAAAATTATATTATAATTAAAATATAAAATAAAGAAACTGTAAAGTATAAAAAATTTCGAAGTATAAAAATCCAATTAAATATGAAATGTATGTTGTAATCAATCGTTGTTCCGTATAACTGTTTCTGCGCTTTTTGCGATAGGCTGATGGCCATACGGACGATCCCTGAAGGCCGGATTTTGAAGGCGTACCCAATTTTGGCGAACATTGGACTACTGGTCGATAATCCGTCAACACAGACGGCCCATTTATACTTATTTTCCCATCAAAGTGTTGAACCTTTCCAGGTACAACACAAACAACTTTGATGAGAGAAGCTCCTAATTGGTTCGATTGACAGGTTTTCAACAATTTAACCAATGTAGTAGACGCCGAATTCTTCCAAATTGGATCCCGATACTTTCTAATCATTATAACGGCCGAGAAGTGGCGCGTACTAATGTTCAATGCCAATGAGGACTTTTTCCATGAATTCCAAACCACTTACGATGCGGGATTGGTCGGCCTACGAATCCTTGATGTAAGTTATTTCTTCTGCCCCATATCCGAACATTCGTGTAGAACAAAGCAAGGGATTGGAGAGCAAAACATTGAAACTGAAATTGTAGGCCTTTAGAAAATTTTTGCCTTCCATCTAGCGTTTTCCCAACACTGGTCAATTCGATGGGAATAGCATAATTCGTGTTACGTATAATGTAATTTAAATATCTTTTTAAAAGGTTAATTTGTGATTACTGCAATATGAATTATCACGTGTGCTATTCTGAATGTACTTGATGTCTTTTTAAAAAAAAATTGTGTGTATCGACAGCTCAACAGCTTTCGGGATGAGAAAGCCATTGTACTACAGTCCCTGAACGATATGGGGCAGTCCATCTTTTCTACATACTTTTTACACGATCTCCAGTTCGTTGCCGCCGGTAATCAGTCCTGCACCTCGGGGTTGATTAATTTAGACAAATTACCCGTCTCCTACCAAGTCCAAAGTAAATATCCGGTTTCTTGTCGTAGCATACGCTAAATTTACAGTTTTTTAGGTGAATCGTTAACTTGTTTATCCGGAGGCGATTTGCTTCCCATTTTGAGTAACGGAGAAGCGCGCCTTATCGACAATCATCCGATGCTAATTTTGCCTTATACCAACGGCCAAACTATTTTGATTCATTTCGAAGCGTCCCTTGTACCAGTAAGCAGTCCGGTACTCGTGCAAAAGGAAGAAATCGTAAAACGAGTTGCGGAATATAAGGTATAGCCAAACTTCCCCCAAATTCTGCTCACCAGATTCATCTCTGTTGGGAACTCTAAGTCCTTGTGTTGTCTTTCATTTTCCTTATAACGCTCATATACTAGATTTGCGTCCATCTAAAAGATTTTGAGAGACCTGAAAAAAACGAGTACATAAGCTTATAGCAGATAGCGAACATTGCAACTCGAAAATCCGGTGTATTCTTATGTTAAATTTTATTGGTGTGTTTAAATTTGGAAGCTTTCGTTTTGTAAACAAATGCCGGATTTATTGCAACGGGGCTGTCTCATTTATTTATTATTTTTGACCAGGCTGTGTTGACGGATTTCTCGAGAAGGATTCGTAATATCGAAAACCTGTTCACCAATACTGTTACAATGGATCTGAAGAACAATATCACGGGCAACTGGAGCGTTAGATTTCTTACTACTTTGTCGATAGAGGTGGACAAGTTGAAGTACGCAAATCTGTTTTTGCAAAACCAAGAATGGGGTTCGACTTTGCCTCTATCACTAAAGAACGTGGATGAAAGTGTTAGTGAACTTCAAGGTTTGATAGGCATGTTAGCGGAAAAGCTTGAAGGTAAGGTCTCAGGAAGAAAAAAAGGAAACAGAAATTCTCTGGAACTTTGGACCGTTTACGAATCTTTTTGAAAAAATTTAGGCGCTATTTTCAACAAAACTACTGAACCTGTCTATTTCCCAAATTTATCCGTGAACGGAGTGTTTCGGGCGCGAACTTTGGAAGTTACGGAGCTCAATCCAGAAAAAATGAACGGAGCCAATTTCTCTGAGATTCTGCATGACATTGTTAGGTAAACTAAAGGCTTGAAAAAATGTTATTCATATTTCAGAAGATGTTAGTTCGTTTCATTATACTAATGGTTTGACCCACTTATTTTTTAGTTAAATTATCCCTATTGGATTTCTCGTTTTAATTACTTTTTTTTCACTTTCCAGAACCGATTTATATCGCCAAATCACTGGATTGAAGACCATCGTTGGTAGTTTAACGTCAACTGTGTTTAACAGTGAAACTGTCAACGGTCTTCATCCTCAGGATGTTCTTATGCAGAACGTATCATTGCTTATCCAAGGACCGCTCAACTTTACCAAGTCAGTGATCATCGGTGGGAATTTCAGTGTTCCAAATGGGAAAGTGGGCGGATTGGACCTATCAGAGGAAGTCTTGACTCCCCAGTCACCTATAGGTATGTATTTATCATAATTATTATAAAACATAAAGAAAATCATGAATCCTTTTCGCTTGAATTGTGCTAAGAAAACCTCTTTAACGAAAAAGTATTGTGTGCTAGTACAAGTTTTGATTTTGTTTAGGTGCGGTAATTGTTGATGGTACCGTGACGGCAGAACACGCCATAGTAGACAAAGTTGATGAAGTTGTTTTCGATCTGGCAAACTTTGAAGAAGTGTTGCTGGATGGAAGCTTGAATACGCTATTCCAAGGTCCGCTGATTTTCAGTTTGCTTGAAATCCAAGACGAAATAACCGTTGTGGGAAACGTTTCTGGCCGAGATTTGGAAGATTTTGCTGCGGATTTGCTTCGAGTAGATCGCAATGATACCTACCCCGGCATTCTGAACATCAATGGGGTAAGGAAACTAGTCTTTACTAGAAACCACGTATTTGGCTGACCTTATTAACTTTCGTACATTTTGTTCCTCTGGAACACGTATTAGGACAAAATTTAGCTTTAATACGTTTGCTTTGTGACGGAAAGTGAAGTATGTACTTAATTCCCACGCATTTATTGGTATTTCTTTTCTTTATTTTTTTGTAGCAAGTTGTCGTCTCCAACAATGTGGACCTCGCCAATCTTCAAGGTCACAAGTTTCCTGACGCTTTTGCGAAATCTTCCGGCGATACGGTTTTCCAAGGTTTTTGCAGAGAATTTTACTCCTTATTTGAGTAAGGAACTACTCTATCGGATTTTGTTTATTAAACTTAGGCACTTATACATTTACGAATAACGTTACTGCGGATAATGTCCAAGTTGATGGTTTGGTCGATGGCAGAGATCCAAGCAAATTGATGACTTTAACCTCGGATCAACAAATTGATGCGGAGACAGTATTTAATGATGGATTTCGCACAAATAATATGAACGTAAGATCTCTTTACTAACTTTAAATAATGTGGTGGATTTAATACGTGTAGCATACGTGTAGCATTTTATATTGTTTACTTAACCTCCACTTTTTTGAGTTTTAGTAAGTTTCTGCCAGTACTTGAGAAACATAACGTGTCATTCTACTTTTTACGTTTCACGTAGAAGTTTAAAGAATTGCATGCCAACTACAAGCAATTATTATTGGTATTACAGATCAAGAATAATCTCAACGACATGCATTTTGAATCCTTGATTGATTACGGCATTGATCCTTACTTGGTGGCGATTGGTCGCCCAGCCACGAAAATCGTGTTTGGTGGCCGTAACGTCACCGTTGCCGGAAAACTGCAAGCTGATACTGTCAACTCGAAGGATCTGGAAGGTGCTTTGATGGATATTATCTATGATGTAAGTTCTCCTCGCCAAACCCGTTATCTTTATGCAATTTTGAATCTGTTTTCAATTATATAGGATGAGACGGATGTAATCGTAACTGGTCACAAAGAAATCCCAGCCCTTTATATTATGAACGCAATAGTTGCTGAAGGATTCAACGGAATGAACCTCGAGGAAGAACTCCTCACTAACGATTCTGATCAAAACATTACCGGTAATCGGATGCGTTTGTACTCATTCTTTTATAATTTACTTCACCTTTTTTATTTTATCTATTTTCCTAAATCATGTAAAGATGACAAGATTAAAAAATTTGAAGCATTTTAATGGAGAAAGTGTTATTCTTATTGTAATACTTTCAGTGAGTCGATTAATAATTTATTTCATTATTTATTTGCTATGGTTAAAAGGCTGTTAAAACAACCGTGCGACTTTTGAAATCTTCCTGCAGGCGTGTATACTTTCGTCGAGCCTGTGGTTATGGACTCGCTGCTTACGCCGATGGCCAATAGCATCAGCATGGACACGCTTCTAGAACACGCGGCCAAGTTAAATCAAGACAATACATTCCGTCTTCAAAGCTTGTCATTCGAGAACATCGTAGCCAAGAAACTTATCGTTAGAGATACTATTAATGACGCCAACGCTTCAACCGTCCTCGTGCAAGGCAGAAATCAGGTTCTGACGTTATAAAGTTATTCAGTCTCGTTGTTTAATACGTTGTTTTTGTACGTTTTAGGAATTCTTGGCTCCGCAAATCTTCACCAACGCAAGTTTCGTATACTTGCAAGCAGGAAACATTATCCTTTCTGAAGGCAGCTTAGTCTCTGGCTTAGATCTTAGCGTGTACGATAAAGAACGCTTCTCGCTGACGAGGAATCAAATCATTCCAGCAGAAATTGCCGTATTTGGTAACGTGACTGTCGGCAGAGTGCTCACTGCGGACAAAATCAACAACCATCCATGGGAAGAGTGGCAGTCAACCTTTGTACATAGACGAACAGGCCAAGATCAAATTATCAACACTCCCATTGAAGTTTGTATGTACATTTTTATCTTTCCTTTGTGATTCTTTTAGTTACCATTCATTACAGCTATTTTTTTCCGTATTAATTACATTTTTTCTACATTTGTAGTGAATTGTACCTTCGCTAAAGATATAATTGTTGCCACGCCTTTGAACAACATTTCCGTCATTTCGGAATTGGCGCAAGTAGCAATAGACACCCGGACTCCGGTTATCAATCTGGATGAAGCCCATTTCCAAGTACGAGGCGTAAATTTGATGAGAGAGCTAAAGAAACTACTAATATTGTGTTTACGTTAGATGGTGATCAGTAAACGGATTGAAGTTTCCGGTTTGGTTAACGATGTTGACTTGGTGGAGTTGAACGCGGACGCCGTATTCCGTGACACCCCAGACGTCGGCCGCATCACTGGTTAAAAAATAAAGACATTTGTAGGCTTCTAGGTCATTTGTTTTGTTTCCAGGCAAGAAAACCTTCGTGAACATAACCGTGATGAACAACTTGCAAGCCAGTGCTGTCAACGGAAAGAATTTCGACGAAGATGTTCTTCTTAGTGATGGAGATCAAGTGGTCAACAGCCACATTATCATTGCTGGTACTTTCACGGCAAATTCAGAGGTTGACTTTTATTACGTTAATGACATTCCGCGGGAAGAATTGTACACCGCGCCCGCCTCAACTCCTCAGATTGTTCAAGGTATATTTTAAAGAATCTTTTTTTACGTATTATCGAACGTTGTGTACTTTCTGTACTATACCGGAACAGGAAACGTAACTCTGATCCAGGATGTACACGTTCAAAACTTACAAGTCGATACTATCAACGATCAATCTTTGGCTGATTTCTTTGCGAATGTGGCCTTGAAAGGAGCTTCGAACACTTTTACGCAGTCCGTCACGCTCGAAAATATGGTGAGAGAAGAATTTTTTTTTAAACGAGATTATGTAACACTAATGTATATTTGTTGTATAGGTCGCTTTCGAAGGAGATTTGACCTTAAGTTGGTTAGATGGCGAAGATTTCTCAAGGAAAATCAAAGATTTGGTACTAAAAGACCAAGACGCTACCATAACAGGACCTGTTGCCTTCGCCAGTGAATTAATTCTTGATAAAGCGAACCTAGGAACGGTTCAAGCGCGCGTCGTTACTCCCAACTTCGTAAACGTTTTTGAGAACGCGGTTTACATCGACAGAACAGAACAGGTTATCAGAGGTAGGGTTACTTTTCATGTATTTGTAATGTACATTCCTCTAATTATTACTCATGTGGATGTACACTTAAAGGGTTTAGACCACTGATGTGCTTGCAAAACTAAATTCTTAGCATTTACAGGAATGCTGCACTTCTTTTAATTTGTATAATTAAATTACTAACTTTCTCAAACGAAACAGGGAACCATACGATGCTGGATGTGGCTTTCAAGGAAAATTGCAACGTACGGGGCGTAGTGAATGGCGTTTCAATCCCTGGAGGACTAATCCTGTTATCCCACGAGCAGCAATTCACCGGCTTAAAGACGATTCCCGGTTTTACAGTGCTTGAAGCCATCAATTTTAAGCCTTCTGCTTCGATTAACGGTTATCATTTGTCCAAAGAAGCTGAGAACACTCTCCTAGTAATCGTCTTCGTTTTACAAAATCGTACACTTTTTCTTTTAACGCGCTTTCGTGTGTTGAAGGTCAGTGGAGATTTTATCCTAAAAGGTCCGAAAGTATTGCAAGGCGACGTCCAGACCGTGAATGCGAGCGTGTACAATGTAAACGATTTCGTGTGGGATGACGAAGTGATTCATATTAAGGATATGCAGGAAACGGTCACAATTCATGGTAATTAAAAAAAGGAATCTTACACCTTCGTTAAAACAATAATACTTAAAATAATTGAAAATGTCGAAAGTGAATGTGAGTCCTGTAGCAAGTATCAATTTTCCTTACTTAAGCGGAAATTTATTTTAACCTTTTTTACAGGTAGTCCGACTTTCGCTAGTCCAGTGCATGTGGTGAAGAACGTTCAGATCACCGGTCATACCAACGGTGTCAACCTCGCGGAAATAAACTCACTGGTTCTCTACAACGATATGCCCATTGACTCGACAGGAATTTGGATTCTGCCTAGCGCAAGAATTAATGTAGAATTTTTCATTT
The DNA here is from genome assembly GCA_020615345.1 of Triops cancriformis. Classification (NCBI taxonomy): domain Eukaryota; kingdom Metazoa; phylum Arthropoda; class Branchiopoda; order Notostraca; family Triopsidae; genus Triops; species Triops cancriformis. The sequence goes on along the minus strand of JAHZNP010000044.1, from coordinate 189,731 downwards.
TCACGCTCTAGTTGATCTCAAATTGTCGTCTAGGGTTCCGTCTTCCATTTGGAGCCTTACAGCTATCTCAACGGGCACCTCGTGTCAGACTTACTCCGGACGGATATGCTTGAAAATTTGGCTCTTCAAATCTCTACAAGCTTTGTATGCCGTTTTCTTACGCCATAGCATCTAAACCCATAACTTGTAACTATTTTGGGCTTTCCGTAGGATATTGCCGACCAGGCTAATGAAACTCTTGTGGAATGGGAAGGACTGCTTGCTGACGCATATTTCAAAGTAACTGCGTTTGACTTGGCCCAGAGCATCGATCTTCGGTTCCAAATCACAGCTGTCGCCGAAGTTCAAGTAAAAAAAGAAAATGAGCCTGCGTGTGAACGAGTGTTACATTCTCTGCCCTCGGTACTGCAGATCGACTCGAATCGGTATTTACTTGTGGGTACCAGCACCTGTTCTTCTTTGGTCTACGTATGGGACGCGTCCTTGCGGCGATTCGTGTACCTTTCCATTGTCAGCAATACGGGAAGCGTTGGCCAGTGGGTGATTGCTGAAGGTCGCGCTGTTTTGGCCGTTGCTACACGAACGCCGGAATGCAACTTGTTTGGCATCCGCAGTTTCGTCATAAATAACGGCACCGCGTCAATCAAGGTTAATAGAGATGGCCAACTTTTCGCCGGGCAACATATTTCTAATGTTTGAATCTGGATACTAGAATCTCGGAATGGACTTCGTGGAAGCTGGATTATTCGCAGCGGGCAGCCAAGTTCATTTAATCATAGGCAACGCTGAAAAATTCGTCACATACCTTGTCAACGAAGGCGGTTTGACGGTTCAGTCAACCGTGGACCGTTCCGTTGGTATTTATGTCGAATACGTTGTGTTTATTACTTTAAATTCAGCAATATTGTTTGCTTCCCAGTTTGTTTAATACTTGCTCATTTTGTTACTTGTTTACTCATATTTATTTCATTATTGATGCTTCTTTATTTTATCGTTATTTTATTGCATTGTCTTTACTTAATACTTTTTGTAATAGTTAAATGTGTTTGAAAACCCATTAGAAATGATCGCGCGGTCTGACGGTCCTGTTCCCTATATGGCCACTTGGTTTGAGGGCATCTTAAGCATCTGGGGCCTGAATCGAGCAGCAATTATTACTTTGCCGGTACAAGAGTTGCAATGGATGCGATGGGTGCGCGTTGTGGATGCATTTTACTTGCTGGTCTCCGAAACTCCTGAACCTGTTAAAGGAGGATGTCTTGGAATTAAGGTAAACGACCTCGTAAATTCACCTCGCTTGTGAATCGTACTGAACCAGATTTATTTATTATTACGTTTGCTGTACCCAGGTGTACCGTGTGTTGCCAGCTTTCGCGAGATTATCTCAAATTTTACCGCACTGTTCGCCCACCGCCGTTACTAGCCTAGAATTTGGCAATTTCCCTGATTCGATGTTGTTAATTGGCGATGCGGAAGGAACACACGTGTATTATTACGAAGGTACCATTGAGCTGTGTTTTACGTTCTTTCTGAGTCACGTGACGCTCTTTGATTGTTCGTTTTATTTTTTTATTATTAATTATACCTGTTTACTGTTCTATGTTCGTTTTATATTTTTTATTTGCTTCTTTATTCTTGTAATATTTTTTGTTTGTTTGTATTTTGTACCTTTCGCCTGTCGTAATTGTATTCTGTACCGTTCGATATTTCTAAAAATTTGTGCAATTGATTTTCTTAGGTGTTCTTGGCTTCACGAAGGAAACCACTCTTCCGCTGGCAAAACCTCGTTCCTTGTATGCAAGTTTCTTCAAACAGCAATTACGGGTATTTGCCGCGGCTTCGGATAAAGTGTATGTGATCAATGGCCGAACCTTAGGTTCTTACTTCAATGAGAAAGTACCTCAAGCATAAGCAGTGGTCCAAATCAGTCAAGTTCAAAGTTTTCTGTGATTTTTCAAACTAGTTCATTTTAAAGACAGTTCCGAGCTCCCTAAAATTGTTCCTAAGAATAGTTGATGTTATATGCGGTGCTTGTTAAGTTTTAATATTTTTTTGTCTGTTTTAGAATGTTTATGAATTTTTGGCAATGTAAAAGAGAGAAACGTTAAAAAGTTAAGCAAAACGATAAAAAAGCCACCAAAAGAAGAAATCATCGTTTCTCGTTCGTTTTATTCCCACTCGAAAATTCGTTCTGTGATATAGTCAAAGTTCGTTTCTTTGCCCAACGAAGCTTTAATTAAAGGACAACAAATAAGGGAGACAACAACGCTATGTATGATATTAGTAAGAGTTCATGCAAAAGAGACACTGTTTCAGAGCTCGCGCGTTATTAGTTTTCAATGACCCAAGAAGAATCAAAGGAACTTGTGGGGGTTAAAAGCGATAGTACGGTACAACAGTTCGTCGTTCTTCGGTAAGGCCGATTCCAAACTTCCATGTCGGGTTTGAACCCAAATTTCGTTTCGTTTACCAGACAGTCCAGTAACCTAAGGTGTGGATCGGGTGGTTTAATAACGTGGCCAGTAATGCGCTAGAAGTAAATGCACAAAGAAGAAAAGACAAACACAAACCACGAGTCATTCAGGATGGTTCTACACTAAGAACACTCAACGCATAAAACAACGTAATTAAGGTTTCCTTCTAAAGAATAAAAACATAATTAGATGAATGGGAATATTATCACGTGGTATTACGGTACAAAACTCGTCGCAAGAAGCGTCCTAAGCAAGCGTTCCTTTTCTAACCACATGGCTCGACAACAATGACCTTTACGCCTTGTTCGTGGGCTACGGAATATTCGCGAAAGAATAGCCTGAAACAGCCCTCACGCAACGGCCGTGGAGTTAGCATAGAATTGTTGCTTAGGACGTTCTTATTGACGAGTAGCCGACAATACACAGTAAGGATAATTCGTGCATAAGTTTAGAGGTTTCAAGTAACCTTGTATGCCATGGTAAGTAGTCCTTGGATTTTTTTTTGCGTTATTATATAAATAAAGGATTAGGTTAAGTAAATAGCATGCGTTGTTATGGGACGAAAGAACCAGAAGAAAAGGAACCCTTACCATTGTGTCGCATGGGATGGTATCCCCACAAATAAGTGCGTTTAATCGGGGACAAGTAGCTGTTACGCAAAGCGGGCGCACTACGCACAGACGAGAAGGGGTAGTCAATCGGACGCAACTCGGGATAACGCCACCACCAAGGTTCACGGACTGCTGCAGCAGGGGAATCCCACCAAGGATCATCAAAGAGACTAGGACGCCACAAATGATTGGCCAAACTACGGCGGCCAGGACCAAACAAAGGGCGCTCTAAAAGGACACACGGTAATTTTGCAGAACGTGCGCAATGAATCCTTTCACATTTCTTCGCAGAATGCCGGTAAACTGCTTTTGGGGCTAAAAAGAATGCCACAATAATCCCATGCAAAAAAATGCCGAATCGGTATGCGTCAAAGCATGCGCTTGTATTTCTAGAAGGGAAAGTCCTTTGAGAATTTCTTTTTCTTCGCGAGATTCCAAAAAGTCAATAAGAAGCAGGTGTGGTTGGTGGAATCTCGTCACCATGCGAGTACTACACTGGGAAGGCTATGAAGGTTCGGCGAAAGATTTGAAAAAGTGGCGCGCAAAAGAAAAGGTTTTCTAAGAATCCAGGAAACCGTAGCTGAAGGCGCAACTTTGAACCGAACCAAAAAAAAGTTTCTAATTGTGTGCCATGCGTGAAGTATCGTGGACGAAAAGGTCCAAAGATCCAACGGCATTGAATAAGACGAGACTGAAAGGATCATGGGCGTCCACAAAACTCCTCAGAGTCTGGATAGCCTGTTGGGCTTCCGCAATTGTTGGACCGACTTTGGAGGCCGCAAGTTGAGGAATCCGTGGTTTTTGGCTGGATTTGGATTTTCCTGCAGGCGCATCCACTGCGAAGCCCACAATAATACACAACAAAAAATCAAAAGATTTTACACCCCAAAAATTCTTTTCAAAATTAAAATTGGTTTTCCGGTTAAAGAAACGTTTGGCTCTTCGATTCAAATGTTTTCTTTCGTAATTGAATTACAAAAATCAGTTCGACAAAGGATGTGAGTTTAAGATATTAATATATATTCGTATTGTTAATAGAAATCGGCATTTAAAAAGCGAAAATCACCAAGAGTAAATGAAAGCCTAACAAAGCCAGAATATGAGTCAATGGTTAATGAGGGATAATCACAACAGAAGCCTTGGTTAGATAAAGTTTTCTTTGGTTTGTCGCGTTGAATCATTATTTCTGTTGGGCGATTTTTTTTAGAAGCTCGGGAAAATCGCACGACGTAGCTTACTCAATCCAAGCAAGTCATCCAATTCAGCTTCCAATGGCAACCTGCGCAATTGAGTGCGCGGGAGCGAGTAAGAAGGCGTGGCAATCGGAGCCAGAGCGGAACTAGCAGCAGCGGGCCTTCGCACCGGGGTGGGGCTTACTGCGCGTTTACGAGGTACGTACGAAGCAGGGCTTTCGAAGGAGTCAGAAGGCACCGTTTCCGGAGCAGTCCAATCTAAAATTATACGTTTAATAAATTTTTAACGCTTTCACTAGTTTCTTGTGTGTTCCAGAAGCTAAGTGCCTTTTCTAAAGTAGAGTTCACGGTCCGGACACTAAAGGTGTCAGTGTTGCACAGGGAAAAAAAAGGCACAAGGTCCGAGTTTGTTTGCAAACTACAACCGTCCCAGGAACGCGCAAAAATAAAACAGTACGATCTATTGTTGATCTTTGCGCTTAAGCTCAGTTAAGCTAACAGTTAGGCGAATAGACAAACAGTTCCTTTTCGGAATCCTGATGACCTGCTTTCAATGTAATCTCGCAACCTGCTTGGCATTCGTTTAACAGAGCGCAAATATAAAGTCTGCGTTTTCTTTTTGTTTCGTATTGTGGTTTGTCCGAATCACACTTTGATGAACACACATCTTATAGAATCTTTTCACCATTCTTACGATTATTTGATGATACTTCTGTTGAGCATCACATAGAAAACATTCCTATGTGTCGGTGGCTCTACTAGTGCCTCTGTTGGCGAGACCGTAAACCATCCTTTGGAATAAGCCCTCTGGGAAAGGAAGTTAATTAATACCAATGTGTACCTTGCCATGGCTTGTCCGAGTCCAAAATAGGCGCTCCGCGGGATCCAACGACAAGTCCGCGTGGGTTGTAGCCATAAGTGTCGGACGCCAAGGGCTTGAAGCGAAGACTAGCACTAGGCGGTACAGACGACGACCTCGGAGAAATACGCGACAATTCCTTGCTCGCAGGGCTGAGTTCGGGTACCAACACAGTTGCACCGGGAGCCCGGCTTAGAGAACCGCTGCGAGCCGCCCTATTAGGTCCGGGTGAACGGATACGACGGCCCGTTACGGGGTCGTAGCGAGTATCCATGTCGCCTAACAGGAGAATTCGTTCACTTTTTTAGTTCTTTAGTTCTTTATTGTTTTATTGTTTCTTCAGATTTTTCATTCTTTACCATGGAGTCCTCGCATGTACCATGTCCAGAATCGCGAGCGTTGTTTCAGGGGTTGCTCCTGTTGGGTGAAATACTCAAAATGCCGCTTCAAGTTCGACATTGTTCTCGGTAACTGCCAAAATAGAACAAATGGTATGATTTGACATATTCGACGCTTAAACAATCCAAATTGTCAAATTTGAGGCTGTACTGTGTAGGCCGAGTTACGTCAGCATGAGCAAATATGGCAATAGTGATAAAGCGCCAGTTATTTTTCCTAGTATTGCTGCAGCACGAGCTTTCCGAAATTTCAGATCCTCAAGTACTTAAAATAGCTCCCGGCTAAACCCAAGTTCCAAGGTTAGTATGTCAGCAAGAGCTGGAGGTTGTCGATGACGTTCAACGCGAAATACTTTTTGCGTTTGTTTGCGTTTGGGGCAACACATCCTTTCCGTGAGAAACAGCTATACGCTTGTCCAAAAAGAAATTACCCCGTTGAACCCGACAGCTCCGGTCTAACATTAGACTTACCCTGCGCTTTGGCCAGTATTTGTTTCGATTTAAACTTATCGCATAATTTAAAAAAAATGAAACAACTAATCACTTGAATGTGCGCAAACGAATAAAAACACGCAGAGTATTCAATTTTAACTCACCTTTTATGACGTAACGATTTAAAGACTTTCGAGTTCGACAAGCAGCACAGTTGAGTACTGGCGACCTCGATCTCAAGCTCGCGACTGGGTAAGTCGAACTGCGAGAAATCTTGGGTGGGCGCGTATAGCACTTAGCGCCGGGCTGTAGCAGCGACAGCAATGCGAAGCATGCAACGTGTTACCACTAAATGGTGACAAATTCACTAGTACTACGTCGGGATCGCAGGCTATTAAACAAGGCTCCTAGCTAAATCGAAAGTAAATATTAACATCTTAAGGAGTAATATTGTAATTTTCTCTTTACAATACCGAAAATGTTTAGCAATTTGCTAGTCCGGTAAGCTAATGAGTACTATTTTTTTACCCAACCCACACATTCGGATTCCGAAGTCACGGACGAAGAATGTCTTGTCTTTGTGACGAGGCGGTCTAAACATAGATTTTTGGGTGTTAGATCTGTCTGCCCATTGCCAAAGGTAGCCAAGGCTAAGACATGGTCAAACAGCTGCATTTACACTTCACGGAAGGAGAAGCGAGCGCTGCTTTTGCAAAGCTCCCATTGCAGAGAAAGCAAACACATCCTTGCCAAGTTCCCCTATAGCTAATTCCGAGGTTCTTTGCGTTGGCTTTCCCTTCACAATAAGTGGTGTACATATGCAGCATCATTTAAAATCTTTCTGCGGGCTCCGTCGACATTGTTTTCTTCCTAAGCAATTTTCCCATCGAAAACAGAACCTCAAGAAACCAAAATACTATACAGTCCTGTTCCGAGTTTCTTGGTGAATCAGCAGACTATTATTGCGAGCTCCGCAGTCAACCTTGAAGACACCAGGGAAAAAGAAGGAATTTACTTAACCGAAGTGTTGCAATGCCACCTAGCGTTTTCCTACATAACCACGGAAAGTTCTCGCTTAAAATATGGGCGGGTACTTTCCAACTGAGCTCCTCCGTGTTTGCATGTAGATGCCGCCCTCTTGGCAGTGTTCCGGATCTTTTCTGTGGGCGGGTCTTCGATCACTATCGATCATTATCAAATTCAGTCGATCCGATCAAATTCTGCAAAACTTGAAAATAAATAGATCCGATCAAACCTGATGATACCCGATCAAACATAAGATCACTTTGTTAATTATCAAAATTTAAGCGATTATCAAGAAACTTAAATAGAAAGGTTTGAAAGTTTTAAGTAATGCCCACTAGGTGGCCTGATTTTGATCGGTAAAGGATCGGCAAAAAAAAGTGGATCCGATCCCTACCATTTTACGGTAACACGCCGATACCAGATCCGATCAAATGATCGGATCGGATCTGATCGGGTCTTTTTTAAAAGACCAGAACACTGCCTCTTCGATCCTGATTATACGTCCCGCCTTTTCCCGCTGCTAAAGGGCAAATTACACGAGTTGCTGAAACGGCGAGAAATTATACTATTTGTGTCCATTGCGGCGAATTTTAATTCACAAATTGGCATTTACTGAACAATTTTTGACGTCCGCAGGATGTTATAGCTGGGTTTTACTGTGTGAAGTTTATTTTCTGTAGAAGGGAATGTGCACGACTTCGGTGTGTGCTATCGACGCCACTGATTGATCCCCTACATGCTTTCTTCGTTCATTCGCTTACAGTTTATTATTTAGGCCACTCAAAAGGGAAATAAGGTTTCGAAACAACGATTAAATATATCGAGCAGCAAAGCAACTTCTCTTCCGATAAGGAATTATTTCTACAAAGAATTGCGTGACTTCGCAGCAAAAAAAAATATAACTTAAAAAGCAAGCGAAACACCTGATTATGCCACCAGTTAAACAAATGGATAATAAATTTTTATTTACGAGACACTCATTTTATGCTTCATTTTTAGAATCCAACCTTGAGTCCACTTCTACGGTATCTGAGCAAGAGGGGTTTTACTCTATCACTACAGCGCACGCGCAGTCACGCCTCCAAGTGTTCAGATGAGAGACACTAGAAACAGCGGTGTCCATGAGGCGGAGCAAACAGTGACGTCCCTAGTTCCATGCCTCCCCTTGCGGCATAGACAGAGCTGCTACGAGCGCGCTCTTTTTGTTACGAGCGAATGTGCGAGCGCGCTCTTTTTCCATTTTTTGCGAGCGCGCTCAAAAAGCACTGAGCGCAGGCGCTCGTACTATGTCGCCATCTAGTGGGGAACTGTAGAAACATTTAACAAAAGACACAGACGTCAATTCGCCGTTTGGGGTAGGAGATGATTGCCAACACCAAAACCCGCCTTTCACTAGCTTTTACCACAGAGCACACCAGAGACCACATCCCTGTATAAAGTGCCGTTACAAAAAAAATGGTTTGAAAAGGAGGGAGTTCGTGTGCAGCGGAAGAAGTGCTGATTGGCTGAGAGAGAAGCATGGAGCAGAAGAAGTGATGATTGGCTGGAAGAAAGGCATCGATGTCTTTAATAAAAACATATCGATAGCGTTACAGCTTGTTGTCAATAAAAATATTTTTATAACGATACTAATAGAAGAAAGCACAAACCTTGTTTTTGTGTCTCAATGGAAATCACATTAAAACAGACGCCTAGACTAATAATTGAAAGTGGTAGTGCCATTCGTCTTTCTGATTGCCATGCAACTTGAGTACAGGTAAAGCATTTTTTAGTCTCGTTCTACTTCTATCGATACGCGTAGCCTTTGTATCGATTCTTTTCATGCTCCTTTTCGAAATTCCCGGTTAGGGAAAGCTGGCTTGGCCAAGCCTCCTCTCTGAGGGCACTAGCCTGGGGCCTCAGAAAGTGGTAACAAAAGGTCCATAAGGAAGATGCTCCATGTTCTCTCTATTAATATATTTTACTCTATGGCTTTTACTAAGTCTGACGCCAACACCAGCGCCATTGCGATGATTGCCAACACGACGATTGCCAACACCCATAGCTACGTAATGAAAACCCACCTTAAGATGTTTGCGAGGTATGGTTACGGACCGAACCTGAAAATGTAAACAAAAGGGATTGCACTTAAACGTTTAACATATTTACTAATAACCCAACATAACTGAAATTAACCCAACTAAACCTAACCCAATTTAACTTAACCTAACTATTAAGGCCCGGGTATACACACCCTTCTTATGGGCGAATAACATGGGGAATTCGGGGGATGGTTTCTCAATAATGGTTCTGTCAATTTTGAATCAATGTTGGCAGTAAAGTTGTGCTTATTAATATCCAGTGCACATGATCGAGATTTTTTAAAAAATGTGATTAGGTTAAATTTAAAAACTCTAGGCGAAATTTTTCACATTTTGAAATACTGAAAAATTTAATATCTGGCTTTTTTGTGCAGTAGGTATCTTTTTTCTATATTTTTTGTGAAAACAAGATTCAAATCGGACGATTAGTTTTTACGAAATCATTTACTAAATTTGGGAATTCTAGTTTCTATATTTTTAGATTTCGTAAAAACTGCTCGTCCAATTTGAATCTTTCTTTCAGCAAAAAATAAAGCAGAAAGATGTCTACTGCACAAGAAAACGAGATTTTACATTTGTCAAATTTTTCGAAATATGTAAAAATGTTCCTACAGTTTTTAAATTTGATTAAATCAGATTTTTAAAAAGTCTCAAACACGTGCACTAGATATTAATAAGAACAACTTTACTGCCAACATTGATTCGAAATTGACAGAACCATTATTGAGAAACCATCCCCCGAATTCCCCATGTTATTCGTCCATAAGAGGGGTGTGTATACCGGGGCCTTAAATCTCTCAAATATTGTCTAATTAAAGCTGAAACGCCTTAAGGTGAGCTTTCATGGCGTAGTTCATTGATGGCTATGGGTGTTGGCAATCATCGCTATGGCGCTGGTGTTGACAGGCGTCAGACTTGGTAAACGCTAGTGAAAAGCGGGTTCTGGTGTTGGCAATCAACTCGTACCTTTGTTATATAAAGGTACATATATGTATGTTTGGCAGCATAATTTATTTCTATTATAATTTTAAACTTAATTTTATACTATACTTTATATTATATGCATTATTTCGTGTCATAGTTTAATATTCATATATGTTTTCGAAGAGTTTTCTCATCCGCTGAATAGATGACAACAATGAAAAAGAGCGGGAGCGCGAGCGCGCTCTTTTTTAGAAATATGAGCGAATGTGCGAGCGCGCTCGCGACAAAAAGCAAAGAGCGCGTAGCAGCTCTGGGCATAGAACACTATCATATGTTGCTACGGAAACTATACTATGATGTTTTCTAAATAAAGAAATTCAAAATAATGGATTAGAGAATGACACAATTATTGTACCTAAATAAATCAACCTTCCAAGATAGGTATAAGAAAAGCATTGGAACCATCAAGCCCTGATCTTAGCAGTGAAGGGTTTAAACTTTTCGCGGTGGTTCGAGGCTCAGATGTTAGAACGCTTGGTAAGTGAACGCCTCCGTCGTGTGGCGCTCTACACATCTTTCTCGCTTTATTTACACCGTCCTCTGATGAGTGTATCAACGCTGATTGATGACTATTTCAAATGAAGAACGCATAACATGTGTACACACATAGGGATTAATTTAGTGTGTCCAGTGACGTGTATAGCCGTTTAACGTATGGGGATACCCGTGAGAATGTCAAGTTTACTACTGTAGCGTTCCTGTTTCCAAAGTTTTTTGACTCCGCCCCCCGTGCATCCCGCCTTGCATGCCTTTTCCTCTTGAAAGCCAGATCCAACGCAAGAACTTCGTTTTGCTGAAGGGGAAAGAGGGAGATCCCTGGAGACTTTCGCCCACTCCAACCAGTTGGCTTTTGAACGTACCACGTTTCACATTGACAGTGTTGTGAAGGTGTTTTGCGGATATTGTCCAAGTTGTATGTAGTGATATGGCTTACAACGGCCGAGCGCCTAAACGACCGAAGATGGAATCCATGCCAACATTTAACAGCATGGAAAATTCTTCCTCTACAAATGGATCTAGCACCCTTTCTTCCAGGGTAAAAAAATGAAGACAATTCCAAATGTGTTTTTGTTTTATTTTTAATAATGCAACTTTTGAATTCTTTCAAACACGACCTGCTGAAGTTCCAGTCTCAACTTTTACGTTCAGCCAATTTTCTTTACGTCAGATTAAGGCGTTTTGAAAAGTGAATAAAGAAATAAATACATTAAATGAAATATTCAAATTGACCCGCGTAAATCGAAAAGTTGCTTTAAAAGCGTGTAGTAGATACCGCGCAAAGCGAGTTTTCTGCCCACATGTAACGAGCATGCCTTTTGGGAGCAACTGTGTGTTATCTGTCAGTTTTTATCTTCAGCGCTGCTTTGTCTTCATGGATAGATTCGTTCGGACTTGTAACGTTGTTTCTTTTTCTGTTTTTCCAGACCGCGAGTGGTAGCTTTGGTTCAACAGAGCGTGGAGAGCGACGAAGGTAATTGTCGCCATCGTACATAATTAAACTGTTATTTCACATTCTTCTTGCCATCTTCTTCCCTTTTCTGAATCCAAAACGCAGAAAACCGAAGGCCTTCCTTTTCCATGAAATGAAACACGTGCATAATGTTACACACTAATGAGATTCTCGTTTTCGAGCTATTACCAGCGTGAATTACCACCAAAAGTCCATAGCATGTCTTCTTAATCCCGTCCCCATGTTGAAATACGTATCCTGTCTCCTAACAGCTGAGACTAACATACGTTACCGTTAACAGGGGGGGAGGGGGAAAACTTTGTACAGACAAGTGCGAATTCGCGCAACCTCTCGGTTCGCTGTTGAACAGCAAGAACCGTAATGTCAGCTAAAAGCTAAGAAGAAAATCCGCACAAGCGTGTATTAATGTGGTGTCGTGTCTGAAGAGTTTTAAGCGCGAGAAAATGCGAAAGCTTAGCAAAAGTGTCTTCACGCCTTTGCCAAGATTGGGAGGCCAAGAATATCTCCCCTGATAAATTCTTCTTACAGTCAGCCTCTCTCATCAGCACCACTCACATACCAAAAAAGCGACCTGTGGCCCAGCAAAACAACCCTTTCCACACGAGTTTCTCCTACCTTTACAGATTTACAAGAACAAGGACCGTTTTTTTATTTGTTTTTTGTTGTTTGTTAAACAAACAAATTTCCATTACAATTCTCATTTTTTTGGGTTACCTTACGGTTTTGTTGCCAAAATAAAATGACACCAATACCACCCAAAATTCATAACACATTGTATTCCACCACAGGGATGTCCCCGAGAACCACGTCTTGCTGTTCACCATCCTTCAACCGGCCTACCCCATTACAGTGGTAAGTTGAGTTAGAAAACACAGACAAAAAAAGCAATCCGAAAAAAAAGTCATGGAACTAATTGACAATAAAAAAGCTCCAACACATACAAAGGTAGTATTGTTAGTTGCAGGACACACGAACGTTACGACAAGAAAGCGCATTAAACTGAAAAGCAACACAAACTTGGAGAAAAACTTAAAAACGTTTATTTAAGCTGGGCCACAACACCGCACAACATTGCTCATGTTCTAATATATTTTGTTAGTATGCAATTCAGTTTGGGGGGCATTTCCCTTTTTAATTTCTTAACTTCCCTTTTTTTCTCTCTTCCCGAGGGGGAAAAAGCTTTTTTATGGCTTTTCCTCCTTTTTTTATACTTAAGCGTCTGTCTTTCAGCTTACTTGCGAAACATGTCTTTCATCAGGCGTTGTGTTATACTTTTTTCCTTTTCTTCTGCCGTGCAGGATGTGCTCCATAAGATTACTCAAGCTTTCGGCGAAGTGTTGCGGATCGTAGTGTTCAAGAAACATGGCGTCCAAGCGATGGTGGAGTTTGATCAGATCCAGTCGGCCAAGAATGCCAAAGAAAGTTTGGATGGCGCTGATATTTACTCGGGTTGCTGTACGCTGAAGATTGAATATGCCAAGGTAAACATAAAGTTAATTGTCTAAAAGATCACCCTACAGAAAAAAGACAAGAAAAACCTTAATATAAACCAGGTCGAAGTAAACCTAACCCAGTCCTTCTCTAATCAGTTTAAATTATCCAAAAGCGGCGTTTCCTTTGGGTCAGCAAATGGTGAATTTTACCATGCCTGTATTAAAAGTTGCAGTTGGAATTTATTACATTGAAAGCTTAATGGTATTAAAAGCTTAATATAGTGAAGCCTCGTGACGTTAAAAGCTTACTCATGTTGAGTAGAAACACAGTTTCTGACTAGCAATATGTAAATAATGGCAGAAAAGGTTTGAGAGACACTGCACTAACCTGACAAGTTTGGACACAACTACCGGAAGCAATCTAGTTGCCTGCTGTAGCAATACAAAAAACGAAAGGGAAAGATGTCTCGTAAGCAGCTTAGTATAATTATATTAACAATTTAATATAGTATAATCATATTAACAATTTAGTATAGTATAATCATATTAACAATTTAATATAGTATAATTAATGCTTTGAACTATGAGCCAATTATGAAAGACTTGTCCGTAAATAACGAAAAGATACTTGTGCAGTTTCAACCCCACTTAGGATTTTTAAAGGTACCAATTTTGTTGTTGTATACATTATTTAATTTTTATTTATTGCGTATGTTTTCTGTCTTGGTTTCATCCGTGTTTGATTTAAAATATTATTTTACTGCTTCCTAATTTCTTTTTTAACTATTCATAGTTCTATTTTTACTCGTTTCGTGAAAGCTGGGTTTTCTACTTTTGTGAAATTTTAAGGAGTGATTGTCAAAAACTTCAGCAAAAAACACAATCAGGGATTGTGTAATAGGACAAACTTGCTCATTTGAGCTCCATATTTCTTCATAGCGAGTGTTCTAAGATTATCATAAACCTTGAATGCTCTGAGTTTGTTGGCGAACGGGGAATTCAGGACGTGTTGGACAATTCTGCAATGAATATGGCTTACCGTTGCAAAAAAAGTGTGGCAAAGTAGTCAGCAAACTATCGGATGAGCTTCGTTAGGACAGAACAACGGCCCCCAATGGCGCGTGAGCAGCTTAGCCACACCTGTTTCGGAAATGTAACAGTGCCAACGAACATTCGTTAAGCAAGTTAGACGTTCTGCGATGTTGAACTTGATGTCAGCCGTCGAGTTTTTTCTCAACAACCCATTTGTACACACTCGACGAAATCCGTGGGGCTTGTGAACGCGTATTACCGAAGGTCTTTACAGCCTTCTCGAGCGTAGTGTGAAGAGTAAAAACGACGGTAAAAACCTCAAGTTTAAGCTCGGCGAGGAAATCCGCTGGGCTAAGAAAGTCACGAAGCCCCGAGACGGATGAGTCGCAGATGCGAATTTTACGTACCGCACAACAAAAGCCCCCCGAAACGAAAAATCTTGAGAGGGAGATTTTTTTTTTGCAAAGAAATGCCACGTTAAAGTCGTCTCAGACCTCGGCCGGCGTCTCGGGGCGGGAGGGTGAAGATAACTGAGCGTCAATGAAGCGCCAAGAAGTCAATCTACTTCCCTTTTCTCGCATGCCACGCGCTTTTCTCTTTGGGAGGCTGGGGAACAGCGACGGAATAGGCGAGTCTGTATATTTAGCTTGCGTTGGCTAACCCCACAATCTCGTTGGAAGGATTTTGTTTAAAAAAATTATAAATTTTTGTGTGTTTGGGGGTTCTTGTTTCGTAAGGAAAAGTTTCGTATAGGGTCGCGTTAGAGGGCAAAGACTTTTTTCAATGAACAGAGAAATTCAGATGACTGACTCGTGAGATTTATACGCATGACAAGGCAAAGTTGGACTAGTCCTCCTTGTGTGGTTTTTATTTACCAAACGAGGCGTAGTTTATGGGGGCAGAAGAGCACGAGAGGCGGAGAAGAGCAGTTCTGGCCTCGCTGCTGAGGAGATTCTTTTTTAAAAATAGAAATGCCCCACATGTCTGTCATCTTAGGAGGAAGAAATTTTTGCTAAGATTGAAGAGCGACTGACACGCCCTACGCAGTCTTAATAAATCTTAGCTAAAATAAGCTGTTAATGGAATGTGGCTGTTCAAGTAGCCAAGGGGAGAGAAACTTGCGATCGCATCGCGTAACGTTTACCATGAACGTCCAAACGACCATTACACGCATACGTTGAATATAGGTTTTTATTCATGTATGAATCTTTGATAGTCTTAATTCCCTGAATCCTAACTAGTGAAGATATTGGATGTCATTGTGTAGCAAATTTAAGCGAAACTCATTTCGTCTCGATAAATTCACTTAAATTTTGATTAACTTGGGTTGTATTTTTATGTATATTACATTTAAAAAGGAAATCATGTACATCACAATGCAAATTCAATGAATTTATATCAGACTGGAAAATCCCAGAAATTGGATTTTTTAAGGGTTTATATCGGACCACTGATTCAGTTTCTGAATTGAGTTGAACTGATTTAAAATGGATTATATTGTTTGGAATTAATTTAAGGAAAAACTTGACTCGAAAGTTTTCTCAAATTTTAGATTTAGGCAGCGTCATGCAGAAGGAAGGGAACTTTATCTGCAATTCCTTTTTCAGTAAAGAAGTTCCGGGTACTTTGACTCGAAATAAGTTTTCATTGGACTTGACTTGTTTTTACCGACTTCGTTTGAATTAGATTTGTTTTTGCACTTTTGACAACTTTCAAACAAAGTGAATTGATCTAAAGTTTCTTCTAAAATGAATTGAATTGACTTTTAGATGTTACATTTCAAGTTGTTTGATTAGATTACACTTTCATAAAGCTTTTGTGAATCTTATGTGATTTATCTTGCGCATTCTTGAATTAGCCTAGGTTTGTTGCGCATGCAAGGGAGGTGATGATGGAATAAGAGTGAAAGGTATGTAATCTTGCGTTCAAGTACGAGCTCTGGATACCTTTGCCTCTTCACTTTTCGCTAGCAGAACGGTGTTTTCGTGCATGTCTGGCTCGTCATTATTTTGTTGTTTCGTAACGTTTTGGCTTAAATTTGGAATGTTGGGGGGTCAAATCTTGGAACGCTTAGGTGCTTGTCAGACGTGGTTTGCTACGTAGTAATGTAACCCCAGGGAATGTAGATCACGTGGGAAACTTGCGAATCCACTGGGTTGCCCATGCAGCAAATGTACCGTGACATAAGTAATGGTAGCCTGGTGATGTTTTGGCGCCCAAACTGCAACTTATTCTCACCCTATCATAATTAAAGGGAGTCAGTAATGCGTCCAGTGGTGACGTAGGTCTGTGCCCCTAACGTGTCAAAAGAAGGAGCTATTAGTAAAAAGACGAGTGGTATTTTTAGAGTAAATTAAAAACACGAAACTCATTCCGGTATTTCTTTTGGAAACGTTCGAAAGGACGTAATAAGCGTATCTGCAATTATAAGGGTGTTTGGAAAGGATGACAACTTGACAGTAATATTGGGGTAGATTTTTGTTGGAAATGTTTGAAGAATTTTTCCTTTCCTTGCCGGAAAGAAAAGATCCAGTTTCAGCTCTGTTATTCTATTTGTTGAATCTTGTTTTGAAAAATCGTATAATTTGAGTGGGTGGTAATTCGCTGTCTGACGCGTGGCTGTTCGCGGGCTCAACAGCGAAAGTTGAGAGGAAAGTTTGAAGTTGAGTTTGAAGAATTGTTTGTTGACCGACTGAGTTGAGTGACAAGGCCAGGTGGGGTAATTTGTCAAGAATTCCGGCAAGGAAAGGCAGGTTCTTTTACTCGTGTGCTCGTTAAGACTAAAAGAGAATGAGTCTTAAACGCAAATTGTACGCGAAACTGAAGCTGACATATGGTATTCTGCGTCGCGCTTTGTATTGAACGACGTGCACTTGGAGATGGTTTGCTTACACAGTTCTTATGGCCTTTTTTATTTTGTTTCTTTGTATTGGTGTTCCGGTGGGACGCTTGAAACAGCCAACGCGGTTGAATGTATATAAGAACGATTCCGAAACGTGGGATTTTACAACCTCAACTCCAAGTACGTGCTTTTTACTCAGTTTTTCTTGGAAAATGTAGTTTAATTGGCCCAGATTATAAATTACGTGTTTTGTGTATTTATTTTAAATATTTAATCATGTGTATAGGCAAGGAAGGTCGACCACGTCATCCAGGACCTTTATTGCAAGAACCTGTTTTTGGCGGAAATGTAGTTCCTTATCGTAAGTACCGATCTACAGATCAAACTTGTAAGCTATTTTTGAAAAAGGAACAAAACTTCAAGCGAATACAACCAAGGAAATTAAACGACATAAATGAAAGGAAATCTAATGTTGAATAAAGAAACAGAAAGCTATGACAATTAACGTAATAGAAAAAGTAATAGAAAATAATAGAATCAAGTAGTATATTACTCACTTCTATTATGAAAAGGTGAGATAAATTATTTCTTAGATACACACTGAAATAAATTTGTAGAAACAAAACAGAAATTAATTTATTATAAATAATATAGAAAGTGTCTAATCATTACAAATACTACTTCTATTTCTTTCTAACATTATGGTACTAAAAGATAAGAGAAAGATAGATACTGTAATAAATAAATAATATTCTAAAACATAAGATACAGTAGTTAAAGAATAATAAATAAAAGACGTCAATAAAAAAAGCAAAGTAAGTAATTGAGAAAGTAGAATATACCCAAATAGAATTTGTTCAGTAAAGAAACGAGTTTTTTTTTAGATAGTTTAATGCGATGCATTTTAGGAGGTGGAGAAGAATTTCGAGGTCACCCTGCCCATATGGATTATGGCGGCAACCGTATGTCTGACTCGCGATATCCGGCACGTGGGACTGCAGCCAGTAGTAACGTTCGCGGAGGAACTGCAATGCGGTACCTTCCACCGCCACGTTGCCATTACGACGATCCCTACCGAGCGGGACCTGAACGAGAGGGACCCGGAGGGGGCGGGCCTGGCGGCGTTCAGCCACCCTACGGGCCTTTATCCCGCGGGCCGCCTAATGCGATGCACATGGAAGATCCACGGCACCACGGCGGAGGAGTCGGCGAGCAAGGCTGCGTTCTCATTTTATATTCGCTGAATCCGGAAAACATGGACCCGGATCGGGTATTCAATTTGCTTTGTCTCTACGGCAATGTCGTCAAAGTCAAGTTCCTGAAAACTAAAAGCGGCTCGGCTATGGTTCAAATGGGCGACCCAGCGGCCGTAGAACGGGCCATTGCGCATTTGAATAATACGACGTTTTTTGGATCCAAAATGCAACTTGGGTAAGCAGTTCTGACGTTGGCCTAATTTTCTCTTAAGTGAAATGTCTTGAACGCTAAAAAATTTTGACGAAAGATTTAAAAGAAACTTTTGTAAAGAGAAAAAATAAGGATTTTTTATTTTGTTTTATTCGTGTTTCGTTGCTAGATTTTTTATTTTTTTTACTGTTTAATTTGCGTATCAGGTATCAAAAGAGAGGTATTTTAAAAATAACAGATCTTTGGGGAAGTTTCTCTTATAAGGAAATACATCAGATATTGTGATACTTTAATTTGTGGATTTTTGGATTTATCCATTTATGTGTTATTCTTTCTATCCAGGCATTCGAAACAGGTGTTTTTGGCGGAAGTGTTGCAGCCATATGACTTGCCCAACGGTAATCCGTCATTCAGGAGTTTTTCACATAGCAAAAATAACCGGTTTTCCACACCTGAGCTGGCCAGTAAGAATCGGATTCAGTCGCCCACCAAAGTCTTGCACTTCTTCAACTTCCCGCCCACAACGACCGAAGAAGACATGCGTCAGCACTTCGCCAACGCCAAAGCCCCTCCTCCCACGAAGATCACGCTTTTTGTGGGCAAAAGTAAACAATGTTACGTGTCAAGTCCTGCTGTTGGTGGTCGGCGCTTAATGTGGTCACATTCCATCGAGTTGATTTTTAGAAAATCGAGTGGCCGATGACGGAATACAGCAGAACGTGACTACTGTCGTTTTGAATGGCTGTGTTTGTTTAGATTTTACTCTTTTAGAAAACGAAAGTTGGCTGAGTATCGTCGCGATCACAATAAGCGGAGATCATTGTATTTATATTCATGACCGTATTTGCGTTCAAACTTTGAGCTTTTTTTTGGGGGGGGGAGTAGGCTATTTAGAACATTTTCATTACGAGCTCATGTTATGTGTTTACATGTGTAGTTCAATTATATTTTACTTGTGGAATAATTTTCTAAAGATTTTTTTTGCTACAGGTGAAAGGAGTTGTTCAGGACTGGCAGAATTTGAGAGTGTGGCGGAATCTGTAGAAGCGCTAGTCATTTGTAATCACATTCCTGTCCCCAATCCGAGTAAATCCTCTTATTTTAAACTATATTTGACTTGTAGAATGAATTATATATTAACGATTATTATATTTTTTAGATGGCAAGTTTCCGTACATCTCCAAACTGTGCTTTTCCACCGCACGGAGCGATCCTGAAGGTCGAATTTACCAAGAGTAATTAATATGAAAGAAATTGTTATTCTTTACAACCCACGTTGCGGCGTTTTTTTCGTTTTTTTCTGGTTTTTGTTTTTGTGTTCAGAAATAGTTAGACGGCGATGTTTGTACTTGAAAGTGTTGAAATACTCTAAACAGAGAATTGGATTCTTTCTTTATATGGAAAAAAATGGAGTTATGCGAGAAACTGTAGTGTAAAAGCATTGTTATCCTTCCCTTTCTAAAGCATGATTGGAGAAAAAAATGTTAGAAAACGTAAAGATTCGTATGGATAAAAATGCTGTGTTAAATACAGTTGAAATTTAGACAAAGTTTTAAACCGTAGTCCGTTTTGATCATCCGAGGTGTCACAAATTCAGATTTTTACTTTAAGCTATTATTGACTAGTTAATTTATCTTTAAAACAGCTTATTAATCATACTTGTCGTAGCATTGCAGGATAATGTAGTGTCCATAAGCTTTTTGACGTTAAAAACCTTCGTTTTTTATGCAATTCCGCTTTTGAAATACGCGAGGGCTTACGAAAAATTCCAGGTCGTACGCCGATTAGTTGTACACTAATGTGTATAAGGACAGTTTTCACATTTGGTTGTATGTACATTAATTCCTATTTTCCATTTCTGTTTTTCATTATTTTTTATTTATTTACTTTTTATTAAATAACAACAACTGAAGGTTACATTAGAAAATGTAAAGCGGCGGTTTTTTAGCCCATGTTTACGCACACTAGCTAAAAATCCATAGGAAATGTAGTAATTCATATGAAACAATAGTTATGCTAACCATTATACCGTCTTATTAGCAGAAAGTTAGTTTGTAAGTAAGATCGGACTGGTTATGGGGACCCAGTCAACCGGAATTATGTACAAAAAGCACTCCGTACGAAAATCTTGGGTGCAGATCTTAATATGAGCCACTTTTTTATTTCTTCATAGCCTTTTAATATTCTGAAACTTTTAAATGTTCTTTTCCCAGCGTATACCTGCGTTTAGGAATGTTGTCATACGGTAGCGATTTCAACACAAACTTTGTGATGGAATTTAGCTTGACAATAGTCTTGGGGGAAATAATGTCAAGGGTTTATCATTGAAAAGTCACAGCTTCGCATATACACGTTACTATTATTTTTTTTACACTTTGGAAGTCTGAACAGTTTAGTATAAGCCAAGTTTGTTTTGGTAGGCTGGTAACGGTGTCTATAATTAGAACAGTTCAGTGTTGTGTCTCACTGTGAAACGAATAGCCAACCCTAATGGACGAATCCTTGCCTCTCTCGACCACACGTACTATTTGTCATAGCTATTCGTTACCATCACTTTTTTCAGTGTGACAACATGTCCTGTATTCTGAAACATTACTAGACTTGGCAAATGGGTACATACGTGACGAGGTATTATTGTTTCTTTATTCCGACATAAAAGTCCACGTGAAACGTTTGAGGACATACGGGTAAATTAATGAGATATCGCGTGTTTAGACTATGAGATTTGATGTGTATTAAAACCGTTCGACTGTTTCGTTCTCTAAATTGATTAATGTTGGTCCTACATCCTCCACTTTCACGGAACTCATCATTTCTGCTTGGGACTGTCGCCTAAGTTCCCGGTACTGCCCTAAAACGCCAAATTTTGCCCATTAACATTAGTGTCGTTCCTTTTTTTTTAGCTCTAACCTGCTAAGTTGATCATTGTTATTCCCCACGCTAATGACCAACACCATCCGACTAGGCAAAAAAGAATTGTAACAGCTTGGAACACGCCCACACCGCAATTTATCACACAGGCCAAAACGCGGTGCTCAGCAGTCGGTCTCGTAGAAAATCGAGGCGCACCACAGCCCAGATTAATGAACCCACTTAGCAAAGTTCCTTTTGATATAAACAGTATTCAGGAAAAAAATTATTACGGAAAATAATATCATAATTTAAATATTAACAATTTTCTGCGAATTTTTCTTTCGAAAAAAAAATAATAGAATTTTACCAGAATTCCGAATTTTAAGACATTTTGCCAGAAATGAGAATTTCAAGGAATTGGGAACTTGATAGAATGTTTTTTCTTTTAGAATCAAGAATTTAATCAAAGTTAGGGTTGTGGTTTGCTTTAGAAAGTGGTAGGAAAAATTCTTCATTTTATGCAAGAAAAGTTATTTACCAACTCCAGGTAAGATAATATTGCAGATCAAGCAGATCGTAGCCGCAGTATAAGGAAGGAGTGGAATAGCTCCTCGGATGATTGAACCTCTTTCAAGTAATCCAGCGGGAATCTTGTAGATTTTCTGCATAAAGCTAAAGGGCATGAGACTTTTTTTTAATTCCAAAAGTATTCAAGTACCCAAGTTCGTCTGGACACTTTTCGCTTGGTACTGGAAAAAGCTGGTCGACCGTCAAAGTTCTGTATGGCACGTTGAAGTCGGGCTGATTTTAAGGCAGTCAGTGGACGGTTAAAAAAGGAACTTGAAGCCGGCCGGTCGTTTTCCTCTGCGTTTACGGTATCTCTGCTCCAAGAATCAAAACAACTGGTAAATCTTTTCGTGTACAGTGCTAATAAACTCACATGGGTTCGGTTACGTTATCCGTTTGAGGTTGACTGGCTGGTTGATTTTCATTCGATAAGGTTTCCGCTGTTGGGTTGCGTTCTTTGTTTCGCGCGTCGCGTTCGCGCGTTTTGCGAGGTGCGGGTACTTGGCCGTGAACCGGCTCGGTACGTTGGGACGCCTTGCGGGACTGGGTTGTTGCACGGTACAAGCGCTCGTACACATTGCTAGTACTTGTGGTAGTGCTAATGGAGGAGTTTATGGATTCCGCGTCGTCGTCGACAGGTTTCTTCTCGGAGAAAGAAAAAGAAGCTGAGTTGGGTACGTCCTTTTTGGGTCGTGTACGTTTGGCACCTTTCACTGGTTTAGCGTCCTCTTTTGCTACCGTGTTAGAACTTTCGACTTCTCCACGCGTTCTACGCGGTCGTTCTGCGTATAAACGGTCAAAAACGCTTGGCTGACTTGTGCTTTTGCTGGTGGTCGTGTTGTTGTTAATTGACTCCTTCTGGACGCCATGTTTGTCACTGGAACGGTCCTCGGATGGTTGTAAGGGCGTTTCCTCGGGAATGGTGGCTTCTACCATGTTTAGGGTCGTTTGAAAAGGAACTGAAGGCTGGTTTCCCAATACCGTGAAATTTGGGAGCTCCGTTATCACGTAATACCGTGCTGTACCAGGTGCTTGAACTGACCTCTCCCGCATGCGCAACAGCTTCCTTTAGCGGATTTAGACAAAAAGCGTTATAATGTGTGATACTAGCTTAAAGAACTTTCAGCTTCATAAATCAAGTAGTTTTATGGTTCACTGTATAGTATTAACATAGCGTAAAGTGTAAATGCATCTTTCACCGAAATACAAGTTTACAGGATAACCTTTAAGTGCTTTGAAGAGAGTTTCTTTGTTTGCCTTTCCCTCCTCTCTTTGTTAAACGCAGTATGATTAAAGCAGAGGTGCTGTATGGGCTATTGTAACAAAGCGCTGATGGGGGATTCGCGTGTTCTGGGCGAAATAAGGGCAGAATAATGAAAGAGCAAGTATTTTCTTGAGTACTAGGTGAAAAAGGGAAATAGATTGGTACTGGCTGACACGATTTGCAGTAAAAGGAGATTCTCACAGTCTTAATGGGGAAAAACGCAAGACAGCCTTTCGTTTTCCATCACTGATTCCGGTGCATAAATTATGTGAGAACTTCAGTTTTTAAAGCGACCCAGGATGTGGATAGAATGTAGCCCAAAGATGTAACAATCCGTTAACAAAATGTTCAATACATCGAATTTCCCATTCCTGTGAATTCAAAGAATATAAGAAATTTTGAGTTGAGTGAACTAAAAATTGCACAACAAAAAGGAAGGAAATATTATACATAAATTTCTTGTAGGATTTTGTCCCTGCAAATAAGCGTAAATTTTGCTTAAAAATAAACGGAAAGATCAAGAGGCCTAATCCCACGGTGATATTAACTATTTTAATGTACTGTATGTATAAAAGGCAAATAACTTGTTTCGGAAAACTCTGAAACAATACCCGGTGAAGTTTTCAAGACTCTTACGCTTGTTTCTTGGAACTGAAAGCTTTGTAAACAGAGTTCAAACAATTGAAGAAACGTGCAGCAATTCCCTCCGGTAACGTGTTTCAAATTTGTTCTGTGCATACTGAACTCAAAACTACGGTAATTGTGTCAACTGTGCAAGAACAAGCTACGTTGACATTATTGAAAATAACTCTTTACCCTTTAAACCGCGTGTGCGCGTGTCAGTCCCATAAGTGGAGGTAATCTCCCCTAAAAAAAGTTGATAGGTAATATTTTGTGCCTCCCCTACTGCTAATGAAAGTATAAGTATAGTAGTTCAAGCGTACTTTACATACGAGGAAAAAATGCATGCTAAAGGAAGATCAGTAAGGAATCCGGTCAACTATCATGCCTCATAAAACCTCGTGATTGTCGATATTGACCGGCTCCGTTATTTCGTTCTGCAAGTCTAGCCTAAGCACGCTAGCCTCATTTTACGCACCCTGTAATTTCTGTAACCTTAAGGCAAAACATAGTTTGGGTACACGCTGATATGAAGCTCGTCTCAGTTTCACTGCAGTTTTGCCATTTTAGAATTTTCCAAATTTTCCCCTTCCTGAAATCGACCTACCGGAAGCTAAATACTTGAACGCGTCAGCCCCATCGTATTTGGATTCATTGATGGGGAACAAAACAAACAAATATCGTAAAGGCATTTGTACGATGAGTTCTGAGAAAATTCTTGGAAGTGTATGTCAATCCGAAACAATTCGAAGTTCTCATAAGTAAGTCAGGTAAATTCAAGTTCTTTTTCGAACGTAAAATTTTAAGATCAGTCAAGTTAAATAATTTGAAAATGATTTTGAACCCAGTTCAGCCCATACTGAGGTTTCAAAATCAACTCACTGCCAAATCACATTTAGCGACATTTTCAGAGCAACAAGTCACTTAAAAAAGTTTATTCTAGCTCACAATACCGCAAATGAAGAAAACAAAAGTTTGGAAAAATCGTACCATAACGTCGTACAAATGCCTTTTTTTAGTTCTTTTTAAATACTTAGGTGTCTTAGTTGATTCTTTTCCTTTTACTGAATTCGAGCCAATTTCAGTCATCTAAGTCAATTCAACCCCAACTGAAGTGTTGACCAACACAAACTAAATTCGTTTCAAATGCAGCAAATTTGTTAGTTTTACCAAAATGAATTGAATTTTGCCCCTGCCCCTTTTCTACAGTTCCACGGATCTGTCGCACTTCATAACAAATCAGGTGCATTTCGTTTTTACATATTTCTTTTTTACGAAGATAAATATGATCCAGATAATTAAAACATTGCTTAAATGGGGTAAGAAATAGGCTGTGAAGCAGTTTCCCGGATTTGGGTTGGGGGTTTTTCCTTTTTCTCCCAATCCGGACAACCCTCACTTTCCTCTACTAAAAACCGCCCAAATATGCGAAGGTCACGAGATCGGCCCTGTCAAATTGGCTAAGGTCGTTGTGTGAAAGAAACTCGGAAGGAAAAACCCCCACGCGGTGACCATTACCGGTTCATTTGAACGAAAACA
Organism: Triops cancriformis; assembly: GCA_020615345.1. NCBI lineage: Eukaryota > Metazoa > Arthropoda > Branchiopoda > Notostraca > Triopsidae > Triops > Triops cancriformis. Next base: position 164,644 of record JAHZNP010000044.1, on the reverse strand, counting down.
TATGCAACCTAGGCCACGATTTCTCTCCGGATATGGAGTGCATGCGTCCTTTTTAGCTTTCCGTTCGGTGTCATCTGCCCAAAAAATGATCTGACGTCAACATCAGCTTTCAGAACAGCTTGGGCTGAGAGCCATTTCTTCCAATGCGTCTACCATGCAATAACACTATTGTTAAGATTCATACCGACGTCGAGGAATCTTTGGAGTGTGACACTTTCCGTTCCGTTTTCTCCTGCGAAACGAGATGAAGATGTGGTTGGAAGAGGTCAGCGCCAGTTTCTTTTCCTTTTTTTCTGTTTAACGGAACCCCCACCTCCGTGCAACAAGTCAGATTCTAGCCAGTTTTTGGGGTCTCCCTTCCCAACTCCGGTCCGTCCCACAAAGTCTTCCAGAGAACTCGAGGCGATTTGTGGCTTTGGGAGGAGGTAATAACCGTTGTTGGACCTCCTTTTCTTTAGTTTACACTGAGAAGTGCTTCAGAGAAGACGTTGGGAAGTTTTTGGTACCGCATGTGCCTGTGTGACACACATACGAATAGTGTTGGCTTTCTCTTCGCTCTCCCGGATTTCCAACAAAAAGAGATTCAGAGTGCCCTGGATTTTAGCCATTTTGGATTCATACACCTCACTTCTCTAGTTCATTTGTATTTAACTTCAGTTTTTAAGTGAACTGCGTTCAAAAGTAAGATTTTTTATATGTTCGAATTACTTTTTAAATCGTTTGAATAAATTCATTTGAACAATTCCGAAACTATGTTAAGAGATTCTAACGCATTTGCTTTTTATTACGTACTTACTGGTCACGTTTAAGGTATTAGGTATAATTACAGAATAAAGGCTGCACTGAGGGACTTGGTAAACCTTCGAGCATAAGGAAAAGCTTAAGAAGCTTATTAGGAAGTTCATAAGTGCGTTTGCGCTGCATGGAAGCAATTGAAATCACCAGTTAGGACAAATCGAATAATAGTAAAAGATAGTAACCCACCAGTTAGGCCAGATTGAGTGATAGCGGAAGAATCGGAATGAATGAAGCAAAACGGACAAGCTGCACTCGGCAGGAAACCGTTCGCTTAAAACAGACCCGTTACCTTAAATAAAGAATCCTTTCTTTCCGAAAGAAAAAACAATATTTAACTGAAGGAATTTGAGCTCATTTTTCAAGCTAAATGTGCGTTTTTAATGTATTTGTAAAAAAAGGAAAGAAAATGCCCTGAATGCGGTGTAGAAAGTGTCTTTAATTATTGTAACCGTTTTCCCCTTATTACATTGTCGTTGGTTCTTCGCCTGTTCAAAGACTTCCTGGATGAGTTTTTCAGGATGTTACCCACTTTCCAGGTGTGGTGGTGGTGGTGGTGGTGAGGCGGTTGGTGGCATGTATGCATCCCACATTCCTCTTCCTTGACCTGGAACTTTCCCATGTTGATTTCCCATTCTTGAGTACCGTAGACCTCAATCGTTAGGGAATCCTTAGCGTTTTCCAACCTCTTTTATGTATATTTAGTACAGCAAGTGCATATTTCAGCAGACAGCCATTTCGTTTCGCTATGATGAATGCGAACAGCTTACCATATTTGAGGTCCGTAATTAGGATGTTTTGGCAGAATAGTTTAACATTCGGACCCAACTTGAACTTCGAGGACTGTAATTGAGGTCAGGAATCAAGGAAGAGAATGTCAAAGCTCCCATTTTCTAAAACTTGTAAAAGTTTTAGAAGTACGGAAGACTTGTTGATCACTGCTCGAACCCGTCCTAGTCCGATTTTGGCAATTATCTAGTGTTTACCTTTAAAGGGTACAAGCTTTTGGTGACTAGTAAATGGGCTTTCTTATTTGTATTTACTTTTCTTTTCGTTTCCAGATGTGGAAGTGGAGCTGTGGGCTCCTAGTCATCATTTGCTGGTGTTTATCCATCAATAACGCTGTACTTCTCGGTAAGCCACTATCTTTAATGTTTGAAAGAAATTCGTGAAAGGGAAGGAACATTTGCAGGAAAAGGGAAAATTTTGCGGTGTTTACTTTACGAGGCAAGAGTGAAGGTATTTATTTTTACAAAATGACGAAAACCCCTTAAGGCCCCGGAAATGCCGTGCTTGGCTTCTCAGCTACAAAGTTGACAGTTTAGCACATTACGAGCCGAGTGTCTTCTATTGTTAACTTTTTAAGAAAAAAGCCTCCGCCCTTTCGACTTCTCTCGGAAAATAACTTTCTCGCGGACGGCGTCATAGTTCCACCCAAAAAAAATCATATCCATTAGGCCTTTCGCATTTTTATTTTTAAATATTTTTTGGCGTGATCTGGAAGTGAAGTGAAGAATTGGTTAGTGGGAGGATTGACCGGACCCATTTCGTTCTATTGAGGTCAGGTAACTTTGTTGCCCAGTTTTGAGCAGCCTAAACGTCCTACGGCGTAGAGCAGAAGCTCAAGAGTACAACTGACCTCGATTTAAAAGGACCGCAAGAGGAAAGAAGATACGACTATGACACATTCCCCCACCTCCCCTTGAAAAATCCCGCTATTCCGTTGAACTTTGGTTGGAAAAGAACTAATTTGACGACTAAAGATCAAACACGAATCGAATGAATCACTCGTCTCTCTTTTTTTTTAAAAAAATATTTTCTTGGTTGCGAAGTTCTTAAATTGAATTATGAGTCCCATTTTTCACACAATAGAATTGAAATAACTGGAAAGGACGTAAAATACCGGTAAAAAGCTGTAACGTAACATACGAAGGCACTATTGTCCTCGACCTATTTACGTACGTTTATCTTCGCTAGGTAGTTGTATTTTAGTGAAAGTGTTGGTTAATACGCAATGCTTGGATCGGTTGCGTAAACACGGGAAGTGAGTTTATGGCGAAATAACTATTTTTTTTAAAAAAAATCGCAGATTCGAAGGTGGGTCAGTGCCCTAGTAGCGGATTACGCGAAGCCAGTCAGTGTCCGGGTGATCAGGTTGATGAATGCAAATTGGATGAAGATTGTTCGGGAGCCTCCAGGTGTTGCAGCGATGGATGCAGGAGATTGTGCGTCATGCCGGTGTTGAGCTGTAAGTATTAGACCAACGATTATTCGGAGATTTTAATTTTTTCCAAGTACAAGTTTCTAAGATTTTTCGCAGAGCCTCTTTAATTTTCAAGCTCAAGTTTTCTACGATATTTCCTCGAGACGAACTTTCTTCTCGAAGGGTTCTCGATATCAAGCTTTTGGCTTTTAATCCAGGCATATGAAGTAGTGTGGGAAAGGACTTTCTTACGTTCTGAAATAGGACAAAGCAGATGAAAGGAGTTAGGGAGAAATGAGATGGGTTTAAAACTCCGTCCCGTTAACGTATGCGGTATAGTTGAAAGCGAGGTAGTACTCCCGTACGGTAGATTTAAAACGCTTTCTAATTTGTTTACGGAGCAGCATAGATCTGCGGTGTTCCCATTTCGAGTTTTTTTCTTGGGAATTTCAGCCTCATCGATATTCGGCACATTAGTTTGAAACGGCGTGTTGTTTCAAGGCTAATATCCGCATCAAGTTTTTAGTAGATTTAGAAAATGCGTACCCGCTATTTGCAATGTAAGAATTTAAATCGTAGATAGATAATTCCGTAGCCTATGGCATTTTCTCACATGTTTGACAAGTATACATCACGTTTTAATCTTGGTGAAGTGTCTTCAAACGATGGTATGCCTACGTTTTCCGCCTTAAAGCTTGAGATTCGTGGTGAAACTGTTAGGTACTACTAGCGTGTCAAATTAGTCTTCGTGAGATATTTCAAGAAGATATCGCTTCACAAGGTTTCGCGTGGAAAAACGTGGTACATTTCTCTTTCTTTGCTTAATAGAGTACATGAGACAATGAAATTATTCACACGCTCTACTTTCTACAGTTAATGATGAGTTTTTGACAAGCTTACCTTGTTTAATAAAAACGTGGTGTGACCACCGCGTTACTTAAAAAGCTTTCTAGTTAATCATGGTCTATCTCTCTTGTTTGCTTCGGTTGAGGAGTTTCTGACTATTTTGCAAGTTTCTAATTGTTTTTGCTGATGTATTGTACAATCTTGTAAGTCGTTCTGCGTAATTATTTCATGATAATTGAGTCTGAAATTTAATGCTCTTTTTAGCGTGCGAAAAACAACGCGTGGAAATTGTTAAACGAGCTCGGGCACTCAATCTCGCCGACAACGACATCACCGTACCTGAATGTACCAAAGTTGGTGAATTCAAACCTGTGCAATGCAACCCGATAGAAGGTCACTGTTTCTGTGTCGACCAGTCAGGATTAGAACGACCGGGAACCCGGGCCAGGTCTTTGGAACTCGTCAACTGCACCAGTAAGTTTAATTTTTATTTATTTTGTTAGTTCATTTTCCATTTGAAAAGCTTTCTGTGGGTTATGCCACCATCCGTCAATCTGAACGGCCAACGAAGCGGATCAATTCGAAAAATTCGTTTTTTTATATTCCGTTGTATGTTTTGATTTAATTTCCTTTTCCGTTGTTCAATTTTTTAGATCCCCGACCATGTGCAGGATTTGTATGTCGCATGCTCTGCCCTTATGAATTCGAATTAGATTCGGAGGGTTGCCCACTCTGTCAGTGTCGCGATCCATGCCGAGGCATCAAATGCCCCGGATCCCATACGTGTCAAGTCGAAGAAGTACCGTGCGATAAGGAGCCGTGTCCGCCCATTCCTACATGTATGTACCGAAACGTATGAAAAAGAATGAAAGGAGAGAAAAAAAGGAAAAGAATCTAGATTATCTGTTGAGACTATGTATTCAAAGTTGTATTGTTACCGTTGCTTTGAACTTTTGTGTTCAATTGCATCTGAATACTAATGTCATGTGATCTTCCTGTGTGTTTAGGTAAGCAAGCGCGGTCGCTTGATAGTTACTGCCCTATGGGAAGTCCCTTGGTCATGCCTGCAGCAGGCGGAGATGGTATCATTGAAAAACCTTTCCTGTGCGGAACCGATCCGGGCAAACCCACTTGTCCTGATCTATTCGATTGCATCGTACAGCCTGGTAAACATTTTACTACCAAAAGAAAGTCGTATCAATGACGAAAAAATATATACATAAAAAATAGTAACAGTAAAAAGCAAATTGTCCTATGCAAAATATTATAAATGTTACGTAATTTAAATATAAAGTAATTCTGAAATAGTAAAAACATAATGATAGACATTATTTTTCATTTAGTTATTATGATTCTGAATAATTTTGCAAACGTTAGAATTCAATAAATATCTCAAAGTATTGGACTTTTAAGAAATTTTGTGTTGGCATGAAGAATACAAAACTTGAAGTGTAGAAATTAAAGTAAACCAGTTTAACTGTAAGGGCTTTAAGGAATCTCTTACAGCAACTGAGGAAACATTCCAAGTGCATTACAACTGCGACCACAGTATTGTTGCTCCTAATTGTTCTTTATGATCTAGTGTACGTTGTTTATGCACTACGGAACTCACTCGCGTGATTCACAATTGCGGTTATATTATCTTGAGCAGGAGCTGATTACGGGTTATGTTGCCCCGCGGCCAACCGCTTACAAAAACCAGGTACGTGCCCCGCGGATGATCACGCCAACGCGACGACAACGATGTGTGGGGTTCCGTGCGATATAGATTTACAATGCCAAGGAGCGGATAAATGCTGCCATAGCACTGCTTGCGGCAAGCATTGCATGCCACCACAGAATTTCTCAAGTAAAAATTGTGTGCCGATAGTTGGCTTTCTTTACATCCTGCGTTATTCCGAAACACGACCTTTGATTCCTTACTTCTCTTTCCTAGTTTGCTTGCAACAGAAATTGATCACGGAATTGTTGAGCGTACGCCAAGAAGAAGGTATGGGTTATATTCCCCAGTGCACGGAAGATGGGCTGTTCCAGACACGTCAGTGCAGTCGCAACGGATTGGTATGCTGGTGCGTGGATTCCCAAGGAAGAAAGATGAAAGGCAGCATGGGACCGGCCGAAGGTGTCGTTTGTAACGACGAAGAACGTACGTAGAATACATATATACCATTTTGCGCAAAAAATGAAAGGAGATGTCGTAAAAAATCCCCCAAACTAGTAGTCATTGAAAGAAATTGGAGCAGAGTTTATATATTTATTCGTGTATCTATATCGCATTTATAAAATTGTGTATTTACCTTTTAAAGGTAATGCCATGGGAAGAAGTTTATGCGACTCCGCCTTATGCTCCTCAACGTGTGAATTTGGATACAGAGTTGACGCTCGGGGATGTGCGACGTGTGAATGTGATCAACCGTGCGATCATTATCCTTGTCCAGAAGGCCAACAGTGTGCTATGGTACCGGAAGCTGCGTGCAAAGGTCGCTATTGCCCCACCAAACCAGTCTGTAAGTCTTCGGAAATCAGATTTGTAGAATTATCGTAGCGAACTCCCTAAAGCTCTCTTACTACATAAAAAATGAAATCTGAAAAGAATGAAGGAACAGTAAAAGTTGCTAACAGCTTATGTATAAGTTTCAGTATTCACTTCGCGGTGACAGGTCGTATTCGATACAAGAAACTAATTTTTGTTTTGTTTTTCCGCCAGGTAAACCGAAATTTGTCGAACCGTGTGCATTCGGAAGATACTTGACAAACATGGTTACTGGCAAAGCCATTTCCTGCTCTTTGGGCTCCCGGTTTTCCTGTCCTTCGGGCTATAATTGTGTTCACAGCCTCGCCAATCAAGCCAATTTTTGTTGTCCTGAGAAACCCAAAACTGGTAAGTGCCAACTTGGAGCTCATTTTTACTTAATGGAAGGAAAAAATTGAAACAATCGAAGGTCACGTACATGAGATAGAGATCGCAACTGAACGCAACATGTTTCTCTTTCGATAGCGCTGACCAAGGAAGGCGTATGTCCTTCGTTGAACTCGAGCCATTGCAACGATACTTTGCTTTGCGGAACGGACCATGACTGTCCTGGCATCTTGAAATGTTGTCAGGCGGGCGATTGTGGCCCGATCTGTTCTGAACCAGAACACCCGGAATTGTTACCCCCACGAAATTTCGAGTCAATGGAACCTGAACAACGCTTACCCACAAGTAAGCTAACTCTTCATAAATAACGCAATAAGTGTTAACATCGAAAGGAAAATTCAGCGTTTCCTGGTTTCTGGAAAGATAAAAGAAAGGGAATTCTGTTTGATTATTGTCTAACTTCTATAGTTTGCGAACTGTTACGAGATGTCAGCCAAGGCAAGAAATCTTTACCTCCCGGTTTAACTGCTGCCACGGCCCCTCCCACCTGTACTGAACACGGAGAATATGAGAAAATTCAGTGCTATGGTAGCGAATGCTGGTGTGTTGACGAATTCGGGATAGAAATACCTTACACCAGGTGCGTTATTACTAGTTCTGTCGTAAACCGAAAGAATCGTAACTAACTGGGATGGTCGATGCTATTAGGGGACCTGCTGGTAGCGTAACAACATGCCAGAAATCGCGATCGGAATTGGATTGCCCTGGGATGACCTGTCGATTGGGTTGCGATTTTGGCTTCGTTTTCGATAATACCACAAATTGCCCGCTTTGCGAATGCCGAAACCCATGCGCTAGTATCTCGTGTGAATCCGGAAAAGTTTGTCAAATGGTTTCGACTCCGTGTGCAGAGGAACCTTTCTGTCCTCCACTTCCCTTCTGTAAGCTACGAAGAACGGTTTGTTGTGAATTTTACTTGAACTAGTATTCTTTTGCTAGGTGTGTCACTGAAACGAACAGATTCGGTTTGCGCTGAAGGCGAACCATACATCAATCCCGCTACCAATACATATTTTAAATGCAATCCGCGTAGCAGAGCAATAGCATGCCCTGATGGTTACACCTGTGATAGCGATATGGATTCAGGATCTGGTATCTGCTGTCCCAACACGAGTAAGTACTCCTTTAGTGGATTTTCATTCAAATAGCTTTCTATTTTTTATTTTCTTTGTCTATTTATAATTCTTGTTTTCTTAATTTGCGTAGAACCCATCGCGAAACTAGGACAGTGTCCGTATCTAACTCCCATGGGTGCTAGTTGCGATTTTGAATGCGCTAGCGATGCAGAATGCGAAGGAACTACAAAGTGCTGTTCTAATGGCTGCGGTACGCAATGCGTTGACCCAGTGTTGAAAACGAGTAAGCTACTTTTGTTTCCGATTTTTATGTGGGGTACTTTTACTTCGTATTTCTATTTTTTAAGTTGCTTACACTAAAGACACCACTCGAACTTAAAATCTTAGCGTTCAAGTTCCGGGATGATAGTTTCAAACTTGATAACTTTTTTGGCGTCTATTAAAGAATCAAATTTTATTTGTAGGTTGTCAGCATCAATTGAATATCCTGAAATACGCTGCGAGAGAACAGGGTATTCCAGCTAACAGGGTTTTCTTACCTCGCTGTTTGGAAGATGGACGATATGCTGCAGTACAGTGTGACCCTTTAACACGTGCTTGTTGGTGTGTGAATAACGCTGGGTTGGAAATAGCTGGTACTCGAGTTCCGCCGGGCATGGAACCCACATGTGACCGTAAGTGCATTGATCGTCTTTCTTTTAATTACTCTCTTGTTTATACAAGGGAAGTTAGTAATAACGTTCGCGATTGTTTCCGTTTCTAGAACCAAGAGAATGTCCACGATTGAACTGTAGTCTCAGTTGCACGCATGGTCTCTACACTGACGCGTCGGGATGCCCAGAATGCAGCTGCAACAATCCTTGCCAAGCGCTAAACTGCCGAAGTTTCGAAGAATGTCAGCTCGTGTCGCTTCATTGTGTCCAAGAGCCTTGTCCGCCAGTAGCTATGTGTGTACCGAAAGCGTCGAATCCTTGCGGCCACTATGGCCAACCTTTAAGACAGAATAATGGACAAATCGCAACTTGCGGACCTATGGAAGGAGCTTGCCCTTCTTCCCATAAGTGCCAACTCAGTCCATTAGGCCAATTTGCTGTTTGCTGCCCCAAACCACGTAAAAATTTTCTTTTAATCATTCTTATTTTCTGTTTCCGTTCAAATAATTTTGAAACAGTTTGAGAACAGAGTTTTTCTTTATTTGACTGAGATAGTAATACGAAATATCTTTGCAGGCGAAGTTTGCTTCCAAGACCGGGATATTGGTACCTGTAAATCGTCAAATTTGCGTTGGTCCTTTAACGAAAAACGCAACAAGTGTGAACCGTTCCGGTACACTGGATGCGGAGGAAACATGAATAACTTCGCGTCCGAACAAGACTGCAAAGCTGTGTGTCCCAGTACGTTATTAATTTTTTCATAAATTTGGCTTGTATAATTTAAAGCGCATTTTTCCCACTCCAGTACTGTCGTCGTGCGAGAAAATGCGAGAGAAGAACTCGAAAGTAGCGGAGAAGTACAAGAAAGTCGTTTTCATGCCCAAATGCGCTGCCAATGGCGATTGGGACTTGATCCAGTGCTTGGAAGAAGTAGGAATTTGCTGGTGCGTGGATAGAGACGGCGAACCTGTCAAAGGCTCCTTGACCAGAGGCACGCCCACTTGCGGAGTGCGACAAGCTCGTCACCGTTCTTTCGATCCTGACAGTACGTCTCATAATTTGAATTTCTTTCAGTTCCTTCCAGTATCAAACATTCCCTTGTTGCCTTTCGAAGCATTTTGATTGCATAGTATAATATTTGCTCGTGTATTTATTTTGTTTACTTTATCTTTCCAGTTTGCGAGGAAGGTCAAACTGTACATGTGTGTCCCAAAGATCTATGCGACAAACAAGTCTGCTTGGGTCATCCTAAAGCCGTTTGCCGTGTGGACCCTTGCAATGGCTGTCGTGCAGTGTATTATGATGGCAATGGCAGACAAGTTGATTGCGAAGCGGGTTTAACTCCTTGCCAACGTGAAGCCCAAACCATCGTAAACAATGTTCGTAGTCTGGAAGTTCCTACGTTTTCTTCTTTCGGGTTCGCCTCACCGTTCTGGAGCCCGGAACTCGAAGCTGAAGAATTTAAACCGTCCCGTAATGGGTTAGAACGCTCGTTAGCGTTCCGGGAGGACGTTACAAGCAGAAAGTCACCCATCGCGTCAATTTTAACTGTTGCCAAACGCGAGAAACGAAGCACTATTGGTTACGATGAAGCTGCTTCATCCGTCGACGCTGGTTTATTAGGTAGAATTGTTTGATACAAGTTTCAATGAAGTGACTATAACTAAACGCTATTTCTGCATAGACGACTTCACCTTAGTAGATTTTGACTCGGAAATTGATTTATGGGAGAATGAAGAGCAAGAGAAAGCCGAGGAACGCACAACACCCAAGACAGAGCACACTTCAACGACTCCTAAGCTCTTGCCTGCCCTAAGAGATGCCATCAAACCAGGATTTTGCCCCTTCGTAAGACCCAATACTGTTCTACGCTTCGTAAGCCAGGTAAACCAGCTACAACCTACATCAATTTACAATCACGCTTAAAATGTATACCCAAATTACGTATATCGTAAATCAGACGTATATTTCATCCGTGATTAGAAAATAACTCGTGATTAAAAATCACACTAGTAATAAGTTGTATAAGCTCATATATATCAATGTATATAGCAGATATTAAATAACACCATTATAATAGGCATTTTAATAGAAGAAATGAAATTAATGCAAAATATTATTCTGAAATTGTTTATAGTTCGGTGACCAACCGAAATGCGAAGATAAGTGCATGTCCGACGCGGATTGCCACGGTAACTTACGTTGCTGTTCCAGCGCTTGTGGTAGTGTATGTACTGCTCCTATGCTGGTACCTTGGAATGCTAACCTAGCACCTGCCACGCCCCTGGGTATGACCCTAGCTCCTCCTCAATGTACTTCCTCCGGCGCTTATGCTCGCGAGCAACAGCAAGGGCTCCTCAGCTGGTGCGTTAATGCTAACGGTGAACCAATAGACGAAAGCATAACGCGAGGAAGCGTGAAATGCTCCCAAACGGGAGTTATTCTCGAACAACGCCCCTTGGCTACTGTCTGCGCAGACCCAACGATCGTACCGAAGGTTTGCCGTCACCAATGCTTGGAAGCTAAATGCGACGCCCATCCCGACGCAATTTGCGTGGCTGATCCGTGTAATGACTGTGCGGTTCAGTTTGTGACGTAAGTTTGTTTTGAGTCTAATATCTTCAGAATGTATTATCTTTTTTATGAACACAATAGGGCAAGTGGCGAACCAGTAGATTGCCAAAGTAAATGCAGTCAGCCGCAAAGCTCAGGATTCTGCCGCGCAGCGTTCCAGCGCTACTTTTACGACAGTATGGCACAGCAATGCCGAGAATTTATCTACAGTGGTTGCGGGGCAAACGAAAATAATTTTGAGTCGCTAGAGGAATGTCAGATGGAATGCGAGAAGCCAGGTAAGCTTCGTAAATAGAAACTTATTTTGTCTATGAATTTTTGGTGGATGAATCTAAAACATTCCGTTTCTTTTATCAGTGAACCTCTGCGAATTGCCCAAAGAAGAGGGCTTATGTCGTGCTAGCTTCCAGCGATGGTATTACAATGCCGAGACACGTCAGTGCGAGGAATTTTACTTTGGAGGTTGCGGAGGAAATGCAAACAATTTCGATACCAAAGAACAATGCGAAAGCCGTTGCCCAGGTAAAAAATAAAATTAAACAAAAAAAAACCGATAAATATTAGTTACATTAGCAAGATAGATTTAAAAATAAATGTAATTTTAAGTATTCACCAACATATATGAATAAGTAGAAATTAAGTAAATTAATTGTTTTCGAAAAGAGAAAATTAATTATTTTATTTTTAAAGACCTAGTATTGTGTCCCCGTATGAATGAGAACGGCGAAGTACGCACTTGCCAGCGTAGCACCGTTTGCAACAGCAGCGTGGCGTGCGCAGGGCAGGACGATTTCATGTGCGTGGTCGATCCTTGTACGTGCACATCCAAAATTACGGATTTGAGCGGCAACCCAATAGTATGCCAACCAGCTGAAGGTACTACAACAAGCCAAAGTGTATCAACAGAAGCGAGCACGACGACCTCAACGACGACGACTACCACTACAACTACCACTACTACAACGACTACTACGACGGCCCGTCCTTCAGTGACGGAACCCACGACGTCCCATATTCCAGAAGTCTTTATCGAAGCTCGCCACGAAGTTTCAGCAAAACCGATCCTTTCTTCAGTTCCTAACGCAAAACTTGGCGATGAAACATCAAAGATTGGTGTTGCTGTTAAAGATCAGGGCCTGGTTGGAGCGATCCCTCGTAAGCCGACCAAGAAATGGGAAGGCAAACGTGGCAAATCACTGCTAGTCGAGAAAGTAACGCGCTGTCAGAAAATGAGGAAAAATCAGGAAGACAACGGAGAAAGTTTCGTGGTAGAATGTGACGCTTTGGGCAAGTACGTGATTTTTTCCATATTTGAAATGCTTTATAAACGAGAAAGAGAGGAAATGGGGAAAGAAATCGTAATTTTTAACATTGTCCATATTTTTTAGGTTTAAACCAATGCAGTGTGCGCCAAAACAAAACGTACAGGACCCGGTCCACTGTTGGTGTGTTAACGAGGCCGGAAACCAATTGCTGAATTCCACCCTCTTCGTGAAAGGCACCCAGACATGCCGTAAGTTGTTCACTTTTGCGAAATTACCTATCACACATAATAATTAATAGAGGCGTACTACCAAACAGTACGCAGTCTTTGTCATCGGGTAGTTCTGTTTGATCGGGTAGTTTGAATAGTAACGTAAAACGAAAATGATAAGTTTTCTATTTTTGTCTTACCTCTTAAGATGATTTTGTTTATTTATTTTCGACAGAATATGTGCCCGTGACTGCTGTCGCCGTTTCATTGGGTTTCTCTGGTGAACACGAAATGCCTGTGGATCAACCTTCAGTTGAAGAAGCTTTACAAAACCAAGTTGGAGAATTGTTGCAAATGCTCGAAGCCGCTACTATGGAAGAAACCGTTATCGTGCAAGAAAATGTCCAAGATCCTCGTGTTCAATTTACGCTAGTGGGTGAAAATACAGTAGACGTCGCTTCACAGATTGAAGACATGGTAAGACCCCATTTTATCTCTCTTTAAGATAATTTACAATACAAACGCGGTCTTAGACATGAAGGCTTGGAAGTTCCTCCCGTATCTTATTTATTCGGTTTGCTTTGTAGGTAAAATCCGGTGACTTGATCTTCGACATTGCGGGACATTACTTGGCTGCTGATTTAACGTCTTCACAATTTCACCATAAGATCGGCCAACCACGTGTGGTCACTATCAACTCGGAACCGTTGACAGTTATGGAAAACCGGGAAATCGTGGCAGAAGCTTTAAACACCCAATTTCCCTACCTCGCTATCATCATTCTCTTCGCGGTACTCGCCGTCATGACCGTTTGCGGTATCGTTATCGGCGTGGTATTATACCGCCGCAAAACCACGGGAACGTATCCCAAAGGAGCCAGAGGTGCCTTAGGCTATCCCCATAGTCCCCGAGGACCAGCTAAGCAAAAACAAGCTCAGTTGCACCAAAATGGAACGAATATTCATGCGCACCGGGGCTTCCCGCGGGTCGGAGTTGCTCCCACTGAACAAGAATATTCTTCCACGCAAGCTTTCCCGCCCTTGTCACCCAACACGCCCCGTAGCAAGCGCTTAAGCTTGAGGGAAGAAAAAGAGGCGTGGTAGAACTTCTTAAGTTTTGTCCAATAAAATCCCCAAACGCGCCTAACATTTCGTGTTGGAATTTGTTGGATGACGTACTGTTCAAGCAAAATAATTTGGTACATCGATAAGTTCTTTCAGTCGGTATTATACGTACCGAACAGTAATTCGTCATTGTTGCTCTTATGTACAGTCCTTAACCGTATTTTTCTTTTTTTTTACTTCCTGGCAGTCATTTAGCACATGTAAATACGTGAAAAAAACGCGCTTCATTTTATTTATTACGTGGATTGGGTGTCAATTCACCCAGCTTCTTTTGGGAAAAGAAGGGGGAGAAGTTTGATTGGGAATTGTACGAAAGTTGTATTTTACAGTGTATTACAAAAGGCAAGAGTTAATGAAGAAACGACAACGAAAACAAAAATATTCTGCATTTCAATATTAAGTGCCCAATCTGCATTTAATCCGAGTCCGTGGTGGACGATCTTCGGTAACAGCGATGTCGGTGGCGTTTGTAACGAAAGGCAGAACTACCTTCACTTGTCTGATTAGCACCATTTTGCTGTTGCGCGTTGCTGGACGAAGAAGAGGGTAATTCCGTTTCGGAAGCACTGTCCGTGGCCATGTCTCGTAGATCGTCCCTTTGCTCACGTAAGAAAGCTAGCCGGCGCCGTCCTTCTTCTAATCTTTCTTCGATTCTTTGACTTTCATTACGTATCACAGTTCGCGTCATGGCTAACGCTGTACTGGGCCCAGCAGAGTCATCCGAAGAAGAATCGGATGACGAAGAAGAGCTCGATGACGTAGAGGGAGGCGAAGCTATTATGAGAGGAGACTGAGTGGCGGAAGAAGAGGAAAGAGTCGACGTCGTTGGGCGGCGGCGGTAATAGTCGGCCGTGTGGGGCGATTCCGTCTCTGAGTCTGTACTAGAAGGATTGGAGTCCAGTAAACTAGGCAAGTCATCTGTGAAGGGCGACCTTTCTTGCTGGATTAAGGAGTCAAAGAAGGCAATCATGCTAGGATCTTCCTCAGTTGAGCGATTGTTGATCGCCTTAAGAAAGGATAAACAGTTAACACAGCAAACTTACAAACATGGCATCGTGCATACTATGCTATTTAAACTTACTACAATAAACGAGTATGTTTACAAATATTTAAATAGCTTGAAATGGCAAAACGAAACACGTTTACTTACATGCTGGCCATGAATGTAAATTCGCGCGTAGTCTCGCATGGTCATATTTCTTCTAGGTTGCTCTTGATAGGTTTCTTTCTCCAAATCGCCACCTCCGCCCTTCAAGGGAAAAACACTCCATAGCTAAAAAATATGTTAAATCAGTTTCAGACTCTCAATAACAAATGCATGCATTTATATTACTTTAACCATCTTTTCAACTCCGGAGGACGCGAGTAAGTAATCATGTTGGTTGAAACGAACTTGATTTACAATCGACCGGTGTCCTTTTAAAACGAGATGGGCTTCCTCAATCTTTGTGGCACTTTCTTTGGATAATTAGATACGCAAAACAAAGAAATTGATTGATTCACTGTATAAAAGAGATAGAGAAGTTAGGTTACAAAGTTACCCTCTCCGTCAAAAGTTAAAGATGGAATTTTCCATAAATAAATACGCCCATTGTCCGCCCCCGATACAGCAAATTCATGTTTCGCTCCTGCAAAACAGCAGCTTTTCATAGTGCAGGCATTGCTGTAACCATCGTGCGATAATTCAACAGCTTGGTCGGGATGTGCTATGTCATAAAGAATCGGACATTTTCGCCGTCTTAAACACAAAAGCTGACGACCCGTTTCGTTGAACGAAACACTCATAGCACAGTGCTGCCAGCGTTGGTTGTTTCCCAACCGCAACATGCAACTATCAAAGCAATAGTTAAAGATTGCGTAGTAGGTAAATAGGAAAAAATGACATGAGTGTACTGCTTAGGCTTGCGTATGTCCCACAAGCAAGGGCCGTCCCTAGAATTCGCGGTGGCGAGGATCCGCGGCTCGACTGGATTGAACATTACCGCATGGAAAGCGGCAGTACTTGATGCTACGCAAACGTACTGCGGCTCGGGTTGGACGTAAACACGTGTATCCATAAGTAAAACTTTGCCATCGTCCCCAGCGCTGGCAAAAATGTGGTTATCAACCGGACTCGCCGATAAGCTGTAAACAGCGAGTTCATGGGGGAAACAATCCAAAACTTTGGAACTAAGAGATGGAACATTATTATGAGAACACTATGATACAGCGAGAAACAAGAATGATGATTTGCCGTCTACTTACGTGGCAATATCATGGACGATCACTTGTTCGTCGTTGCCTCCAGAAAACAGTCGGTCTTGCGCTGCGGAGAAAGCCAAGCAAAAGATATTCGAGTTATGCTCCGCTTTCATGACAATAGGGCTTTGGGTTCCTTGTTTTTGGACAGCTGTTGCAACGCGATGAAGTAGGACTCTTCTATCATCGCCTCCTACCTCGTCAAAAATAATTAAATACATGATTAAATTTGAAAACTAATTTGTAAGACAACCTGAAGCTAGAAGAGCTCCATTTTCTGAGAATTCAATTGCATTGACACATCCAAAATGGGCAAGGACATCCTTGTAATATAGGTTTTTTGCCGTGTGCAATCTCTCGGAAAGGAACAGATCCGTTTTCACAAGACCGTATTCTGCTCTAGTATAATACGTTGTAGGATTACGGCTCGGGTATATATAACGTGACGCCATTGTAATTAAATTGAATCACATGACACTGAATGGTAATGAGAATTATTTTTTAAGCGTAAAGAAGAGTAGAATTCATTATTCTTCGATTTTCAAGGAATTTTATTTGTTTACATCGTTTATAGTCAATATCGATATGTAAATGAATATTAGTACGATACCGCGATACCTTGGGTAAACATCGATACTATGAAAGGTTTAACAATGCCGATGCGAAATATTCGAATATGGCGCGTTGCATGTAGTCACTGGTTGTAACGGCTGTCCTTAACTTTTGACGTGATTTAGTACTGATCGAAACTTCGTATTGAAACAAAAGTGACTGTAACCTGTGCGCGTGAATCTGCTTTATAATGGAGCAGTCATGGGAACTCTGTAAAGAGAACATTCAACCCTTAAAAAAGGGCAGAACGATAAGTGACTTGTTCGCATCGCTTGGACCTAGTGACGGATCAACGGCTGAAGCAGTTAATCGCAAGAAAGCTGAAAAGAAAAGGTATGTGTTTTAGCTTCGGGATTCGTCGATGATTGCGTTTCATCGATGTTAATTGTTGTGTTTTGATTTTCAGCGACTTTGAAGCGGAACTCAGAGCATACAAAGGTGATGATCCGCTTGACCCTTGGAGTAGATATATCAACTGGGTAGAACAAAATTATCCCAGAGGCTGCCGCGATGGAAATTTGATAGTCCTACTAGAAAAGTGCCTGAAAATCCTGCATGAAAACGCAAACTACAAAGACGACCCACGCTTTTTGGATGTTTGGATGAAATATGTATGTCACCAGTTTTATGTTCCATTAAGGCATGGCTTTAACACAATAACTTTCATTATAGTGTGATAACACGCAAAACGACAAAGAAATTTACCAACAGTTGTACAGCCAAGGGTATTTCCATACGTCGGCCGAGTTTTATGTACGATGGGCAGATGTTTTGGAGACAGAAGGCAACAATAGAGAAGCTGAGAAGATTTACAAGATGGGATTGACTCAAGAAGCGAAACCAGTCCATTCTTTAAAAGATTGTTTCACGTAATGTATTCTTCCATATCCTTGTTTCGGATCCGACCGAGTAAAAGTAAATCGGTTAAGAACCCGTGTTTTTACATCTAAAAGAAAATCCAAATTGACAACTGCAAATGTTGCCGAACAACATCAGAAAATATGATATTGTGTTTCTGCTCGGTGGACCGTTTAATATTTGCAGCGTTCTAAAAACAGTTAGCTGCGATAATTCTAAAGAATTCTTTTTCGGTCATATTAACATTTTGTAAAGCAAGAACGATTGTTACTTTCTCGAAAAGCTTTGTGTTTTGTCGATTTTTTCCTCAACGTAGGATTTCTTTTAACGGTTTAGAACTGTGTATACCATTAAAGCAATTACCTATCTTATAGGCGTTTTCAATCACGTGTCTCTGCAAATACCATACGAGCTATGCATTCAGCTCACAGGGACAATGTCGAATCGGACGAAGAAAGCCAAGGGCGACAGGCTCTAAATTCCTTAAAGCCGATGGGCAAAAAAGCTGTAGCTCCCGTTCTACGCGTAGGGGATCGTGTCAGAGGTCAAGCAGGAATCGTAACTGTTGCCCCAAACGCTCCAAAACCCAGCCAACAATGCCCCAAACCTGAGCTCACAGTTTACCAAGTAACGAAAATGTTTCTCTCTTGTCTTTTGTTTAGGAGTATAAGCATTACCAATAATGTCTTTTTTTATTCTTGATGTATTTCACATTGTATTAGATTTGTTCTCTTTTAATTTATGTATATATGTATTATTTCTTCTCTGTCATGCTTTAACACAACAATACATTATCTGCACAGGACGAGAACGATCCCAGCTCAGATCAGCCCCGTACCAGCGGTAAAGCGGTCTTCCCCATCCAAAGCAAGTTGAACGTAGAGAACCAAAGTAAGCCCAGTGCCTGGAGCAAAGTTCGCCTGTCGCAAAAAACAACTGGCGTCGTTCCTCTAACGCAAACCTCAGCTACAACTGCCGCAACACCTGCCTTTCAAATTCTTGAAGATGAGGATCAGCCTGTTCCACCGACACCACAAAAATCTGTTTTATCCAGTGTTTTGAAACCCCGCAAAATGGAGCCTGCAGAGGAAGGGTTGAAAAACCCGCTCATGTTCCAAGAAACGCAAGATCCCAATATCAAATTTATGTGCTGCCTTGGTCGCATGTACGCCGGGACCACTGAATACTCTTTTGAGCAACTACGTGCCTTAGAGTATCGACAAAAGTGCCCTGTGCGCCCATCTACTATCCCACCTCAAGCTCCTCCCTCTCAAATAGTAATTCCTCCTCGCGTTGATTTTCTCACCGAAGGAGAATTCAACGCCATTCTGCCCACAATTCCAGAGCCTGCTGATCCTACAAAGAAATATATGGCTTGCTTTAATTTAATTTACGCCAACAATACAGAAAAGTCGTTCGAGCAAATCCGGGCCTTAAGAAGGCCAGTTAAACAAGCTCCTCCCCCTCCCTCCCCGAAAAGAACGGTATGTGACATGGCCACCCAGACTGAAATTGCAGGTATTGACATTCCTTTACTGCCGGAGATTCAAAAATCTCCACTCCGGGAGGCCCAGTTCCAAACTACTCAATTAGCCCCGCCCCTTGAACCTTCCCTCCGAGAAAGCCGTACCCAAATCCGTTGTATAGCGCCACAAGAGCCAGCGAAGAGCTGTTCAGAGCCTAAAGAAGAAAACCCATCTTCGAAAGAAAGTTCTTTACTGGATAAAACTGCCGAGCCTACCGTTCATACGCGGATGGCCCGAAATATCATCGATAATCTCTTCAGTGGCTCCGCCCTGGGACCCGAACCTTGCCTGAAAGCTAAAGCTGAGCCAGTAATAGAGCCCGTTAGCTCACAACCGCTCAAGTTTGCAATTTATCAGGATGAAAACGTGGCCAATGCCGTTCTTCCACCCTCACCAAAAGTATCTGGACTACGGGGAGCTGGCACGATGGAAAATCGGCTGCCTTCACAGCCAGCTTTTCGCATTTATTCCGATGACAACGAAGACAGAAAGCCAGCGGCGGAAAGTTTACCAGCACTTGGTGTAAAACCGAAGCGTAAGCCGTTAGGCGTAGTGGACATTCCACCTTTTCCCCTGAATTCAGCGCCCAAGCCACCCCAGCCCGCTTTTGAGATCTTTGTGGACACACAAGAAGAAACACAAGGGAAGAAAGAAGAAACGAACATGGAGCAGCCTTTTAAAATATTTACTGACTCGGAAATTGATAATGTAACCAAAGTTTTGCCGCCAAAGCCGGGTGGTCTAAACATTTATATGGACCCGGAAGAAAGGAAAGAGGATGAGCGAAATTTGATGGACGAGCTGCAAAAGCAACTGCAAGCCTTGGATGGGGATGAAGAGGATGAAAACAAAGAAAACGAGCCGCCTGCGGACGCGCCAGCGCCGCAGAAACGGACACCTTTGGCGGGCATTCTCCAACCAGCCTTAGATATTACTACCGGTCCGCCGGAAGAAATTGCTGTCGACGACGAGGAAGCTGCTGGCACCGAACGAGAGGAAATGAGCGTCATTTTACCCTCGCGAACAGATTTAACCGAAATGACCAACTTTACGTTGCTCCCGCCGCGTAACTTGGGCTTGTTTGTCCAAGGCCGGCAGATATCCTCCACCCCGTTGCTTTCTGCACGCGGTGTACAGCCGGTAGAGGGCGAAGATTGTACGTCGAACGCTTTCGGATTGGCAGCGGGAAATGTATCACTAACGGACAGGGAAACCGAGATCAAGCAAGACAGCGGGAGGCAAATCACTGAGGTGTTGCCGCACAAATTGAGTCCCATTATGGAACTCTCGCGGGAATTTCGTTCGTCATCGTCGTGCACCAGCTCGTCTTCCGCGTCGTCTGGGGGTAGTCAGAGTAATTGCACCCAAGGGCTTTTGAGCAGTTTGGGGAAAAGTAAGCTCGAGATCTTGAGGGAAGACACGGAGTCGTCGCCATCGGACGTGTATTTGTCGCCGTCGTCGTCGAAGTTGAGGCAAATGGAGGAAGACGAACGAATAGTGGAGGGATTGGAGATGGGGGAAGAGTATGATCCGTTTGCCGAGGAGGTGAGGAACCGCTTTTTGGAGCAACGGAGGGAGGTGTGGTCCCAGAAGGCGGGATTTACCCTTGCGGAAGGAAGTTTACCGCCCATGAAAGCGAACACGGTCTTCCGAGTGGGCGGGTTCGGATATAAAGTCAAGAAATGTATAGGCGAAGGGGCGTATGCGAAGGTGTTCGTAGCCGAACGCGATAATGACCAGCAAGATGTGGTCCTCAAAGTTCAGGTGGAAACTGGACTATGGGAGTTTTATATCTGCGCCGAACTGCGGTCAAGGCTGATCGAAAGTGGCTACGATTTTGTGGTAGGAAAGGCTTGTTCTTTTAAATTTTTTCTTTAATTATTTGCGTGACTTGTTCTTTTGTTTTTTATTTCGTGGAATTTTTTACGTGTCCCTCTATTCATTGTTTCTGGCAAGTGCTGTCTGTACTTGTTATTAGTCGTTTTCATTAATTATTTTTGTACTCTTTACACTTTTCATTCCGTTTTTTTTAATGTAATTTTTTGTTAATAAGCACTGTTGGGTGTTGAATAGCACATTAATTGCTGTATATTTTCTTAGGCGGATGAATGTATGCAAATTGAGCACGGAATTTTTTACAATAATGGAAATGTGTTGGTGAATCCGTATTTGCCAAAAGGAACTTTATTGGATGCTATTAACGCTTATAAGATGAAAGTAAGTTAACCGTTTTGATTTTTTTTAAAATTTTCAATTAGTGGTCGTTTCTTTAGTTCGGTTCTTAAAATAAGATGCACAACATAAACAAAAGTACCACTTTCGTTCGCATTTTAAGCCTAGTTATCTTGAAATCTAAGAGTACTTCTGTCATAATAAACGTATTGGTGTTCTCTTTCATTGTCAGAATACTGCGATGCCGGAAGTGCTGGTACTGTACTTTTCGTGCGAACTCTTGTACATACTCGAAGGATTGCGGGCAGCCGAGATTATTCATGGGGATATTAAGGCTGATAACATCATGCTCCGAAATTTGTAAGTTGTCACTTATCTTCTTTTTTTTAATCTTTTATTTCCACATATTTTATTAGGAAAGAAAAAATAGTGAAATAAATCTTGTTTAGTCCTTGTACAGAGATAACTGATTGGAGTGAAGCGTCGATCTTTGCTTATGAAAAAGGCACGCTCACGTTGATCGACTGGGGTCGTAGTATTGATATGACGTTTTATCCTCCCAAAACTTCTTTTATGAACGTTTTTACTACGCCTGATTTCCGCTGCATTGAAATGAGGACGGGAAAACCTTGGAATTACCAAGTAAACCTATTTCTGAACATTTATTCTTTAGTGCAACTTTGTATCCATCCTGTAGAACAAGTTTTAATTGTTTATTAATCAAGTTTTAAGTACACTAAATGTAGGGCGTTAAGTGTACAAAGTATAGTCTTTATAGGGCGATTAGAATTATTTGATACGATAAAGAATTATTCAACAGAATGGAATGATCGTGCAACAAAAAATTTATTCCGAAAATAACTTAGCATTGTTTCTGATTTGTTTGTATCGATAACGTTTATTTAAAAAATTGTAACTAATTACTTTACTCTGTTGAGCTTGACCTTTTACAATAGCTACTCTTTTATCCGAAATTAAGAAGAGAGATAACAATTAAGCAAGCTTTCGTGGCATTCTGTTGTCATTTGAGCTTGTTGAGTTTTCTTTCAAACGGTTGCAGAAATCTAGGTGATTTATTTTATAATGTACACGTTTAGTTTGATTATTTATATGCATAGTTTTAAATATATTTCGACTGTTTCTGTGCGTATTGCTTACTATTTCATATTTTTTTTATTCTAGTTGGATTATTTCGCTACTGTGGGGGTCATCTGGAATATGCTCCTATCCGATTATATGAAATGTGACCTAATGCGTGGGTCATGGGAAGCACGTGGTCTCAAACGTTGGTTCAAACCTGTGTGGAAAGTGGTGGACGGAACACTGTTGAACACAAAATCGTGTGATGAACTGCCTGACTTGAAAGCCTTACGTCACACATTGCAACAAGCATTTATGGAGTTTAGACCGAGGGAATTCAGGGATCGCGTTAAGGAGTTGGAAAACCTGGTTAACTCCAGGTGATTGTTCTGCCTTCCTGGTTCGACCCTTTTATTTCAATTTTTAAACAGTTTACTTTCCTCTTTATCCCTTGAACGGTGATTTGCGAACAAATTGATAATGTAGTCGTTTCTCTGGTACGGACCAACGCAAAAATTGTTTTAGCGTTTGCACACCCGTATGTATTGAAGAAAAGAACGAAAGATTAGCATGCTTTTTTTTCAACGTGATCAAATGCCATACATGAAATGCTCAGTTAGGTCGAGAATTTTGTATTTCTTGAAATATATCACAAGCCCCCGTAGCGGAGTTCCCTTTCAAATTGCTCCGGCTTTAAAGTTCCTTCAATGGCTTCGCAATTTGGATTAAAGACTGAGTAAGCACTTGGTTCCCAAGGTTTTCTCCTATCTTTCCGGAAATTGGTCCACATGAGATAAAACATTGAGAAGGCGACAAAAACGGCAGCAAATTCCAAGTGGAGAAAAATTTTCAGTAAAATTAGCCACAAGATCAGCTTTAAGGCAAAAATAAGCCAATCCAGATTGGTCCACTCATTTATTGCTTCGACTTGCTCTTCGCTTACGTCGACCTCAGGTTCGGGAATCTAGGAAAATATAAATTGATACACATAATATTAATTTTTGTATGAAAGATTACGTCTTCTTTGACTGGCTGATTTAAACCAGCTTTCCCTCTCCTTCGCAGTTCTAGTTTAAGCTTTTTCTCGTTTAAAAAGTTTTCCTGCGCTTCCAAAGGGGGAACAGGGGTCAAAACTGGTTCCTTATTGCTGGTTTTACTGCCTTTAGCAGTTGACTGTGTACTAAGCCAGGCTGTTAGGAAGGCTGGTAAGTAGCGCTCTGTAAAGGGCAGCTCTTCTCGTGTTGTAAGAAGTTTCTCTTTTTCTTTCTCTTTGCGATATTTTTCCAACTTTGTTTGTATATCCATCTCTATGTCAGTGTATTTTGCATCGTCGCGTTAGATTGTTTTGGTTTTTAATACCTACACCTACCGTTAGCGTCGCCGCTGTCATTCCTCCCAGGAGAACATTCCTAGTGCTCGCTGTTCGTGGGACGGATGAGACAAGCACGTGTTTTTAGCTGGGCAAGCCCTAAAGGACTGCCCAGCTTATCGGTTGATGGTGCTAAACCTCACGTGCCAGTTTAGCTTGGGAGGTGTGCATTACTTGTGTAGGTTTCTGGGGTGGTAACTGGGTATAAGGGAATTTTGCTAGCGGCAAGTTCCTTAACACGGTTGGGCTAGGTGCGAAAGAATTCTGCTGGAAAGTAATGGTAGCAAGGCTGGTCCAAGTGCCGAAATGATCCTGCTGTGGGCATAGGAAGAACGTTTGCACGGTATGGCACGGGCCAAGAAGTTCGTTTTGATGAAGCGAATGTCACAAACATGTTAAGTAGCGCAAGGGGAAAATTCCATGCCTAAAAAAAGCAAGGGGGAAAAATACATACCTGGCTTAAAGCCTTTGTGCATTGGCTTCATTCGGTATATCGTCTTTTACTGGAGCGATTATTTTCTTCTCATTATTATTATTATCATTATTATTTTTAACTACGGCGTGATCGTAGCTCTTTGGCTGTAAGGGTTCTATACAAGCAGATTTAATACACTGGATACTGGAGCGATTATACTTACGCTGAATGTCTCACTGAAGTTTAAAAGGCGTTAGCTTATAGCGCTTGTGTTAGCAATGGTATATAAGTCTTCCATGTGTTTGGAAGAGCGAGCTGGTCGAGTGGTCTAACGGGTAACTCTGAGATCGTGAGGTCGCAATTTCGATCCCCGTTGTGGTCTGGTTATTTTATATGAAAAAAATTCCAGGTCCTCCTGGGTATATATATCCTCATTCCTCCTTCCTTCCTGGCTCGGTCCCTATCTATCGTGCTTACACCTATCCAGTACGGAGTACCTAGTGGTTCGGGAAACCGAACCGCGTGGGAAACAGAAGGATAGGAGCGAGCACGAGGGATAGGGACCAGCTAGGGAGGAGCAAGGACGGGAAGGAAGGCGGAGCTCCAGTTTTTCACGATTTCTGATTCCTTTGCTCAACATTGTTTCTTATGGAAAATAACCCGGAAAAAGTCTTCCCAGCTCGAAAACGTGACCACGCCCATTTTTTCGATTTTCCACCAATGGGAAGGCAGGATTTTTGGAGGGAGGTCGATATTTTTGCGGGGAATTAAAAAATACGATTTTTTGGGATGGAAATGTATTGAAAAATACCACAAAATACAGCAAAAATAGGTTTACAAAAATCGGAATTTTGCGTACAATTTTCGGGGTTTTAGCAAAAGTATTTTCGGAGGTGTTTCGTGTTCAATTAACGCAGTTTTTGGACACAACGCTTAAGAAATGTAAAAAAAAACGGGAAAAAAAGCCTTTAACTAAAACTTGGGACTGTTAGAAAGCTAACGCTTAACACAGTAATCTTCGGATCAAAATTGGCGCTCTGAATAACAAAAGGAAGAAACAAGGTACAAAAGAATTGAAAGAATGTAAAAAATCATGCTAATCCTGCGAGACATTAAAAGCTGCACGAAGGGACAGCGGAACACATACATTTTATTAACACATCATGTTTTCGGTATACTACCCTCTATAAATCAGTTAGAGATAAACGCTAACACTAAAACTGTCAATCTAAATCGTAATCCTTTACATAAAACAGAAAAAATACCGGTAACTAGTAAGCAGATACAACAGAATTCAATTCACTACAGAACCGATGAAATAAAGAATGAAAAACTTGAAGATAAAAGGAAAAAAGAATGACTCAAGTTTAGAAACAAATTTAAGTGTCTATTAACATACGAAAATACAAGTCGAGAATGACCAACTCACAGATTCACTCCAAGGAAAAAATCAGCCTTCCTTCGACAAAAGAGATAACCACGTGAGATATGACGTGGACGACGTGAGATTTACCAACTGACTGGTCAAACGCTGTTCAAACGCATGCTTTCACTTTCTGAAAACAAAATATCATAGTTTTTGTTAGTGTAATACAAAAATCTAAATTTTAATTGGGTTACCTAAATGAAACGCGCGACATATTGTTAACAGTATTTGTAAATCATCACGAGAACCTAAGCACACAATTCTTGAGTGAAGTTCTTCGAGATTTGCCGATTTTTTGCATGAAGAACATGCACGAGAGCACATCGAAGAACACATCTTAACGAATAATGTAGTCCAAATCTGCAAGACAGATAATAAAATTAGCAATCTTATCACTGTGTGATTCTGAGTTACCGTTAGTACACAAAAGAAACTCCACTCACACCTTAATTGGGTCGATAGCTTACGACACGTGACACACTGCCACTGATGTGCTCATTTGTCATTCAAAATCCAACGGGACCAATAAATTTGGACGTCAATACCACAAAATGGCTGTTGCTCTTAATTCCGACTAAGCGGTTGGAGTTAACAATCCTAAGCATACAAGAGACCGAAAACAAAAACCATTCAGAATAAACATTTCCTTACATATCTAGCAGAAAGACTTGTAAAACTTCGTATTTTCTAAAACATGAGAAAAAATGTCACCAAACTCACTCAAAAATGCTCAACCGGTCTTGTCGATTTGCACAAAATAAATGTGCAAACTTAGGGTAACATTACTGGCCAACACATTGATGTCACGAGCTTTTGTTCGACCCATTTGCCAAAGAACATTCTTCACACAAGGCAAACACAAAGAACACAAAAACACCCAGGAACTCAGCTGTCAAATCTGAGAATTAAATTCTAGAAATAAGCTATAAACCTACACTCACAAATTAAATGACAGGCCGAGTTCCCTTCGTCACGTTTCAGAGTTGTATGTCTCGTCATCGTCATATCGTCGAAATGACCGTCATATCACCCCGTCACCTGCAGTGGACACTAGGCTTTAGCCAACCGAAGCAAAGTCAAGACTGCTACTTTCCACGCTGTCGCTCTCAGATGTTCCACAGCGTACTTGGCACAAAAGTGGACCACTATTACAAATTTTGTCCTCATAACCACGCCAAGTCACCTTGACCTGAGAACAAACGCTTTACTAAAACGATTCGAAAAGGAAATTAAGAAAGACAAACCCTCACTTACCTAAGTCACACAGAAGTATTTTGGGAAACACCTGAAACTCGATCAGATCCAGGTCATAGCTGCCAATCAAACACAAGCCTTCCGGCATATTTGCAATGTAACGCTCTAGTCAAAAGCTTACGGTATAATGAAATCTGCCGTTCACAAGGCTCAATGCACCGCCTATAACAGAGTAAGTTTACTCCCGACAAGAAAAAACTCAACAGTGCAACTAAATTGCACCTCGCTTGATTACGTTGTTACATAGAAGAGCATACGTCTTACCAGCACTATCATAAGTATTAATGTTCATTTCGAAACACTACCACTCAAACAAGCCACGTCCAACCTCTCCAAGGGCACATGGGCGACTAATTTAAGGACCGAAAACACGCATCGCAGCACACCTAGCGGCCATTACGTATAGCGCGCGGAATTCGAGCAGTACTTCTTTCACTACCGGTGAGACTGTTACATCTGAAATTGAAACATAGTTTCTTATGGAAAATAATCCCGAAAACGGCTTCCCAGTTCGGAAAACCAAGCACGTCTATTTTTCTGCCCAAGAGACAAACAAAATCCAAGGCCCAGCCTCAAACATTGAGCGCGTTTTTTGAAATATCAAGGATATCTAGGGATAAACTCGGATGCGGAAAGGGTAGGAGGAATAGGAATCAGGAATAATATTCAATAAAATTCCTGCCCTGCACGGGGTTCGAACCTAGGACTTCACGAACACGTAACCGTAACGTAGACGGCTTACCCAATTGTTCATGTAGAAAATGTGTCAAAACTTCTATTTAATTTTCATGTAATGTGGTATTAAATATAATACAAAGCTAACTCATGTAATGTGGTATTAAATATGATGTAAAGCTAATAGCATGGGAGCTGCATAAGGTAGCAGTAGACCATGACGCCACATGTCCTATTACTATATGTTTACGCGGCAAAAGGTTCAGCACAATTATGCCAGATGTGTGTTCAGCATATATTTACGTGTCTTAAACCGCATCAATATCATATAGCAGTGCCCTCAACCACCGGGCCTCTTCCGCAATCCTACCGATCAGGATTTCGTTCACCAGATGTAAACGGATTTTATTTATAGGAACTAGGTCCAACCCTGTACACGCCGTGTGAGTATAAGAGGATTCAATGTAATAATAATAGAAATCGAAATAATAAATAAGTATATAATAAAACGTTTCGCGAGCTTGCCGACATATGAATTCGTATTGTCTTATAATCAGAGTTATCTTCCAATCAGTTTAAATAAGCAACATAAATTAAACCGAATTACAGCAATACAACAAAAACACGAATATATTAGTTTTAACCTGTAAACCACTCGATTCATAAAAATTAAAAGGAAGATTAAAATCTAAAATTCGACAACATTTCGATCAAAAACTTACTTTTTATGAAGGCATTGTGGATTGTCATGGAAGTGCTCACCACTGGCACATTGTGGGTAGCAAGTGGGGGACAGAAGTATTGATTGGACGAAAGCCGTAAGGACGGAAAGTCCGTTTCCCAATTTTTCATAAAAACTTCCAGTTTATGGCATTTTCCTTTTTCAAAGGCAAAAGAATTTTGGACGAAGCACAACCTTTGTTCATAAGAAAAGCTCCATTGTTTACCCGGACTACGGCAATCACAAGAAATAAGGCATGCGTAGGTCAAATGAGGTGTGATACCTACTGTGACTAAGTTTAATTACAGTGAAACGTGCTTAAAAGCCTGCGCTAATAACGCTGCATAGGACAGTTTAACTATATTAATCCGTATATTCCATTTATAATTCAGTTACTTCAACATCATTCAGGTTAGAGCTTCTTCATATACTCGGATTTCTTTCTCTTTGAGTAAGCACTGTTGATATGTACATTTCGTAATTGCAGTTGGCATGCCGTAAAGATCAATGGGCAATTTTAAAATAGGGGCTAAGCACGTGACCCAGATTATGTTCATCATACATCCGAGAGCATCCTTCTGAGATTTAAACAAGATTTCCGTTCACGGTTTGAGGTACAACACCTCCGGTTGCATCCAAACCATCGAAAACCTAAGATTGGAGTGCCAAATTTTGATCAAAACTGGGCGAAAGGTTACCTGAGCTGCTGCTGCCTCGTACACTTGTCCTTCTGCCTCCAACTGGATCATAAGCTCAGTTAATCTGTGCGCTTTTCTTAACTCATTTTGTTCAATAATGGTGCAAAGGTGCTCCGTTAACATATCTTTTCTTTCTCGTTTGGTGAAAAGCAACTTTTTGGCTTCAATAAATTCTTTTTCTGCTTTGTTAAACCTTTTTCTATAATTAAAACAATGATTAGCGAAATATCGTATAAGAACAATTAAAATTGCATACTGAGCTTCTGACAATTCTGTACTCGCCACTTCAATTTGCTCCCTTAATATAAAAACGTCCGACATTAACAATGCGTCCAATTTATTAAGTTCTTCCTGAATTAAGTGAAGTTTCTTTGCTTCTGCAGCCGTTTTTTGTTTTCTGACAATTGGGAAAGAACAAAGAACACACAACAATTAAAAGAAGCTTACAATTTTCTATTTTTTAAAAACATTACTAGTTTGAATTACTTGATAAGTAGAGCTTTGGCCAACATTTGCTTTTTGATCCGATTTTGTTCCTCGATAAGTTTTTGCCTTTTTTCAAATTCATCCAAATCGATTTTCCTTCCAGAGGTTTCTGAATTAAATGTATATAGAGAAGCTGGCAAAGATTTTGAAGATTCTAAGGGCGCTTGATCGTTGGCGGGATGACCTGAGTTTCGTGCAGGACTTTGTACAACTGGCAGTTCATCTTTTGTTTCCACAACTTCATAACTAGTATCATCTGTGATTTTTACTACAGCGTGTGTTGGACTTGCATTACTCTGCCAATGTAAAAAGATCTGCATCAACAACTCCTTTACACTGTGATTTTTAATACCTTCGTTATAGTTGTAAGAAACGCTTCTTTTGGCACTTGTTCCAAAGATTGTGAACCAGTTGCATTAGCTGCTTTTTGAGTTCTGGTGGCAGTACGCTTTTTCGTAAAGGCCAGCTTGGATATGCTTTCATCAAGGCCACTGGTGACTTCATTACCTGAGAAAGAACAATGGCAAATATTAAAGCATAACTGAACAGTTACATATAATTATTAAAACAAACTTACCGGACAAATTCTCCTCCGACACATGAGTACGCATATGAGCTAAGTCTTCATCAGTGAATCCTATCCATGCCATTTTATTTTAAAAACTTGCAAAATTATAGAGAACAGCGGACAAATAAAAACGAAACTGAAGCAAAATTCGAACAAAAACAACATCCACGTTTGCACTACAAGACGTCATCGACCCCACCTACCTCAGTCTTGCTGTGTCCCGCCTCCACGAAAACTTTCGTTAGATGAGAGATTGAGCGTTTGCCTAACTACGGAAGCTGTTGCTTGGAATAGGGTCTGTCTTTAGAGCCCGTATGCGTTGAAAACGACAAAATACACGAGAGATAAGCTCGCTACATTTTTATTTTTACTCACATTTCCCTAAGAAACTACTCGTTGGAGTCCCAGTTGAGGGTTGTACTACCAACCCAACTGTCCTCCTTTTTCCGCTTAGGATTTGCAGTCGAGACAGAAATAGTAATTCGTTGTTACAAGGGAGATTTAAGATGTAAAAGCCCTACAAATTGCCTACAAGCAGACATATATGGGTTATATTGCCATCAACATTTAGCAGGATTTGTACAGAAGTAGACCACGGAGTAGACTACTATGTGTATCGAGAAATTTTTTAGTCTGTCGCAATTTAGCTAATAAGACGTTAATATTCAGTTAGGATGGTATAATTAAATACACTATATCTGCAGAATCGTTCGTCGCAGATATACGTTCCTCTCAAAATCTTGATAATATAGGGAGATCCCTGTAATTTAATCCTAGCGGAACGAGATACTTGAATTAAAATTACGCCTTGAATTAAAATTACGCCTCGTCAATATTTTTCGGCCGCTTTGCTTTTGATTTAACGTTTTGGGCAGTTTTCTTTTTTTTCGTTTTTGTATTATAAATAAGAATTTTACAAAAACTTAATCTGACAAGTTTTTTGACAATGTCTGGTCGCGAAAATCGAACTACAATGCTTAAGTGTATCCTGAGGAAGGGACGGTTACTATACCGTTGCGTGATTTATTATTTAAATCGAAGTCAGCTTACATTGATAGATAACAGTATGGTAATAATAGATAACGTTAGAATTGTAGATAACTGGACCGTAAGCTCAACATATATTTAGGCGGATTATGCATTTAACCGGTACTGAAAATGAACTTAACTTTATACTAGTAAGAGAATAACGGAAAGTGATGATACACTTCTAAAAACAAATGTTCGCTCCTTAAGTTAGATATATAAATGCAGCCAATTTTGTATGTTATTTTATACACCGAATCTTGTCCACGACCGTTAAATATGTGGTTACAGCCAAGGCTACCAAAGGCGAAATAAAAGGGAACAAAAATTTCAAGGTCTTTGGGGCTGGCCACGCGCTGCGGCAATTTCTCGCCTGTATAGCAACAGTCGTAGCACAGAAGTGAGGTAAGGTAGTCGTGAATTTAACGTAAAATAATAAAAAATTCCCGGTGTCGAACAATGCTTTCAACAAACACCATCCAGTACGTACGTGCTTGTACAGAACATTACGATTCCATCATCAACTTTTTGTATAACGATTACTTCAAACGGGAAACTTTAAACCGGGCACTCGGGTGTGAATCTAAGCCGCTAGAAGAAGATAAAGAAGCTGTCGAATATTTTATTGACCAATTGAAGAACGGCTTATCGTACATAGCTATCGACACCAGCAATGGAAACCTTGCCGGCGTTTGCTTGAATGCGCTATGGGAAGTCGACGATCAATCCAACAACGATCCCGAAGGTTTTGATTCGTGTTATGCTCCCTTGATGCAGTTCCTAGAAGATTTAGAGGCTGGCCACAACCTTTTCGAAAAGCATGGAGTGGACAAACTGTTCGAGTTATTGTTTTTAGGCGTTTCAGAGAACTACAGTGGCCAAGGTATCGCAATTGAACTTTGCAAGCGTTCAGAACAATTAGCGCGGGATAATGGTTTCAAAGTTATGAAAACTACCGCCACAAGCCCTGCCACGGGACACATTTTCAAGAAACTAAACTTCAATCTTCTGAGCGAGAAGAACATCCTAGGCTATCCTGGACTGCCACACGGGAAGCCCGAAGATGTGTGCCAGTTTTTCACCAAAGAGCTTTAGCATTCTTTTAAACCTTACTGCAAATAATTGTTAATTCCTTTCACAGCGGAAAAGAGCTCCACGTGATTCGTGTTTTAAGTTGTAATTGGTGGAAGTACAGTACTACATTACATGGATAGGACAGTACTACAATACATGAATAGGACAGTACTACAATACAAACTAGAAATTTCACAGGCCTCCACTTCTTTATAACGGATTCGGAAGAACTTGAAAATCGGAGACACCCGACGTCTTCAGCCCACGGAAAACGGCCTTGAAACGTGAAGGGGCTTGTCGCTGGCGTTTCCGGCACTTCGCTAGTCAAACAACAGCATTTGCAGCAGGCGAAGACTTACGAATTCCGAGTTACTTGGTGGAGACAATGAGTACCGTCCGCTTTGAATTGGCTCGTCCGGAGCATTTTCCCATCATGGAAGACTTCCTTTTTAGCGAATTTTACGCCAACGAAGCTTTGAACAGAGGTAGTTTAGTTAACCATAATATTATTTATTGTATTTTCCTTACGCTTTAACTTCTCTTCGTAATTTACAAAGGCGCAAGTCGGGATTCGACTTTATGGAAAAAGCATCCTGGGTACGTCGATGGACTTCGGAAGCACATGGCAGAGGGATTATCCTGGGTCGCTTTAGACGCCAGTGACGATTTGGTGGGCATGTGTATTAATTATGCAGTTCATCGCAACGAGCAACTTTATGAATGTTGTACCATGGATCCCGGCATAGAAGCCGTACTCCACGCTATCGATCAGCTAGAAAAGGGCCACAACCTTTTTGAACTCTATAAGTTGGACTCGATATTTAATCTGTGTTACCTTGGCGTAAAAGTGACTCACCAAGGCCGAGGCCTGGCGCGGAATCTTGTAAGCCTAAGCGTTCAACATGCCCTAGATAGCGGCTTCAGAGTCCTCGATTCTATTGCCACGCATCCAGCAACTATCAGACTCTTTAAGACTATGGACTTTACAAGCTTAGCCAAAATCAAGCCACAGAATCTGGTCCGGGAGAACGGCGAACCATTCTTTCCTTACGCATTCCCAGAGGACGAAGCGGAATATTTCATGAAAGTTCTGTAAAAAGTTCTCTTGTGTCTTAGTACATCCAATTAAGTCCTAGAACTAATGTTGGTTATCGATCACTACATCTCTCTTATTTATGAGAATAGATTAGGTTGTTTATGAGAATATCAGACTAAAAAGTAAATTCAGCTAACGCTTTTCACTCGCTCAACACAATTTCAAGTTCAGCCCGTGCTTCGCATAATTGCGCACGCGCAGCACCCAAGGTCGTTCACTCGTTCATTTCTCAAGATTAATTCCAAGTCTACACCTAATCACAGCAGTAGCTACCAAGCCTAGTGCACACGCAGTATATTGATCTCCCTTTGCAGCTTATCTACCATGTGTGAACCTAGCGAAATAATTTACACGCGCTTATTACCTGAGCATTTCAGTGCTGCGTTGAATTTTTTGTTCGAAGACTTCGTTCCCCGTGAATCTATTTACGTCGGATCAGGCCAAAACGAAGACATCGCTGACCAAAGGAAGAGGGACACTCCAGTCTACCGATCTTGGATGGAAGAAGGCATATCTATTATAGCCCTGGACAATAAAAACAACGGTCAAGTCGCCGGTGTTTGCTTGAATTATACCGCTAAACCGGATTCCTTGTCAGAATACCAACAGTGGCCTGATATGAGTCTAGCCCGACTAGCCAACGTGCAACATGGGGAAGCAGTCTCTGCTGACGAAGGAAATATGTTTGAGAAGTATGGCGTAGATCGAATATTCGAATTGTCATTCTTGGGAGTAGGAGCTGCGTACGGCCGCCGAGGGATCGCTTCTTGTTTAGTACAGCATTCTATGAAACTTGCGGAAGAACTGGGTTATAAGTTAGCAGCTAGTATTGCAACGAGCCCTTATTCCTGTAAAGCTATGGTCAAGAACGGTTTCGTTGTCAAAAACGAAATCAAACACAGAGCAATTACCGGCCGCGGAGGAGCGCTTCTATTGCCTTCTGCAAAACTTGAAGAAAAAGCCCAGTATTTGGTTTATCAACTAAGTACCGGAGCACCATCATCCTTGACTTCATTATAGATATTTCAAGGAGTAGTGAAATAAGTTTGGTAGCTACTACGGAGGTGACCTCTTCTTCCGCGGTACATTTGGTATGCTGACCCATTGTGTCACCCGCGCTTTACGCGGAAACCCTTTTCACATGTTTATCGGAGGACGAAACGCGGTGAATTCTGCTGGAACTTCTAAAATTCCGTAAAACTGGTCGCCTATTGTAAACTCGTCACCCGAAAATACAATTATCGTTTCTACAGGCAACTGATTAAATATAAAATTCTCGATCTTTTCATTTTTACGTTTCGCTCATCAATTGTTTTACTTGTCAATAAATCCAATAGATAACGGGGACAATACGTAATTAGGTTGTAATATATAAATCGGGAGAGGACACGTTGGAAAAAAATGGGGGCGGGGGCATCAAAAGTAACAAAAAGCACAACCACCAATGCAGCATAAGGAGCACAGGATTTTCAAACACGGGGAAATAAAAGATTCACAGACCATGTATAAAACCGATGAGCATCGCGGGATGGTAATAAATTAACGCAAAGATTAGAAGAAAAATCTTTCGCAAACAAAAGTCATTTTCTTTTGCATAGCTTTTAAGAGAAGTTATTTTTTTTTTCAAGGGAGATTCCGTTACACATAACGTAACAAAATATCTTCCCTCCCTTTAAATTCGCACAAGGCACCAAATCCAACGGTTAGGAAGTAATACAGATTTTTTGCCTTTTTCCATTAGCTCTTCAGCATTTGTAAGAAGCACTTTGGAAGTTATTAAGTAAACAAAACCGGCCACAAGGAAAGTCAAGAAAAAACCTCCGATGCTAATTTTTTTCCTTTAAATAATCTGCTTAAACCGTGTACCACAAGTTTTTCTTTTTCTTTGGAATGATAAATGTGTAACAAAAAAATCAAACGACGAAAATGAAACGGGGGAGCGGGGGGCAATTTCGTTACCCAATAAAAAAATCTATCTACACTTCCTCCAGGAGAGCACAGAAATATTGCAAAATCTATCACGCAAAACTATTTTGTCTCCACCCAACAAAACTGAAAATCCTTATTACCAAATTAAACCATACGAACTAACGCACGACAATCATTTCCATTGCTTTCACACAGCTTTTAGGGGGGGGGAACACTTGTGAAACAACTTGTTTCTTTAAAAGATTTCATCGTTTAAAAGAATTGGCCCATTATTAAGATTTACTTTTCGCGCAAAACTTGTGAATATGGCAGCAATCATCGTATGGAAGAGATTCGCAATCTTTTTTTCAATTACTGATTCTCAGTTTTAACCTCCTTTTTCTTAGCAATTCTTTTAAATCTTCACTGGGTTTTCATTTTGTTTAAAAGCGAATCTTTCTTTACCTATACAGTTATTATCAAAGCACCATTACTGTTTTCCCTTCCGGAGAAAAAAACCATCCCTTCCCTTTAATACTTAATTAAAAAGATACTTTGAAATAATAATAATAATAAAAAAAGAAATCCTGCCCGTTACCATTTTTAACCCAAGTTCTGCTACACGCAATTAACACGACGCGTAGTAAATATCACTTCTTATAAGTTAAACAAATTTCCGCCTAACTGATCACCGGTTCCAAAGCGTTATAATTAAAAAGGAAGGGGAGGGGGAGGGGGTGAAAAGAATGGTAAAACGAAATCTTAGCTTTTATCAAAGGGTTAACAAGTCATAGATTATAACTAAGCCAATTTTTACTTAAAAATGGAAGGACATTCAAGACAATCCAAACTAAGCTTTCGGGCTTAAATAATACTTCCTCTCGGTGTACAATTCATATAGCCTCATGACGGAAGGAATAAATCATTTTTTGAGGGGGTGGGGCATACAATGCTTTTGTTTTACTTTCACTTCCTTGCTCGTTTTGCTTTCATCGGTTCAAGTACAGAAAAGTCATCAGCGCTCCTCACAAGAAAAACTTGCAATTGCATCTCATGTTCGATCTTTGATTTCATCTTGTTTTGCGGGAAAAGGGGCGGTGCGCTGAATTCAGGTGCCAAGACAGCGTCGTTGAACAAACTCCCACGAATAGGCTGTAGGCACATTTTGTCAGTTAATTTACAGTAAGGACTTTTAGTCTTTAAGTCAATTCAAGACTGCAAGCAAAGAAGAACGTAGAACACGACGGTGGGTGCTTAGATGCGAATTTAAGAAATTTGGCGATAAGGGCCATCTTTTTTCGTAAGAATGTTGGGAATTGCACTTGGGGCACGCTAAAACTGAAAGAAAACGTAACTTGTCTCTGGTTTTTGGGAGTTTCGCTCTCCTTGGCGAAAAAATCGTGGGTAAGAAGTTAAATTAAAGAGCGTTGAGCTGCGGTAAAGGTCTGTTAAGTCACTCAGTAATCTCCTCGCAATAATTCCATGAGCAAATTAAAGCCTTGGCCATCCCCCTCCCGTTTCAGCGTCAGCATTTCCTTTCCAACCTAAATAAAAAAAAAATATTATTAGTACTATAATCAGATTTTGTATTTCAACCCTCACGCACCGAAAATGCTAACTAATAATATGGAGAAAAGTACTGAAATAAGATAATTACCATTAAATGAAAATAGGTAAAAAAAATCAGTGATGGTAAATGTCAACCACCGAAGAGAATATCTCATATACTAAATTGCTCATCTCGCTTTTACTAACAGCATTATGTATTTTGTTAACAGCTCGTACGCGAATGTATAGGATGAACTAATACTTGCAAGTTCTAATTCTGAAAAATTGGAACCGTATTACTTAAAGTAACTTACGATACCGGTATTGGTTAGAATAAATAAGAATGTGTTTTAGAAAATAGCACATAATAGCTTTCGAGTATAAAAATGTCATTGAATGTATACCTGGCAGGTTCGTTCAAGTTCAGGTATCCTTAACAACAATTCACCGAATTTGGAGGCCATTTCTGGATAGTGAGTT
Source organism: Triops cancriformis (assembly GCA_020615345.1). Taxonomy (NCBI): domain Eukaryota; kingdom Metazoa; phylum Arthropoda; class Branchiopoda; order Notostraca; family Triopsidae; genus Triops; species Triops cancriformis. The sequence goes on along the minus strand of JAHZNP010000044.1, from coordinate 127,749 downwards.
AAGGTGTATTGTTGCAAGGCTTGTAAGACGCTTTCTTGGGAAGCTCGGACGCTTTCAGGCTCTTTCAGATTGCTCGTATCGGATGATAAGAGGATTATCACTTTCATGGCCGCATACTCGTACTGGTCTAGCTTTAAGCGGCGCAAATGCTCGGTTAAGTGCAGCATTCGTTCAATGCAAGCGCCAATACCAAAGGCTCGTCCTTGTTCCAATGTCAGCGTTTTTCCTACATTATTTAAAAATAGATAATTATAACCCACGTAGTTTTTATTCCCTCAACGTTATCTCTACGCACCACATTTTTTAATTAATCAAGGAAATTAATAGGCAACTTACCAACAGAAACACGTATTTCGCCAGGAGTAGGAATTGACCGAAAACAGCAGGCAAACAAAAGCAATTCACACCACGTATTGATGAGCAAGGAAATTTGATCGTCAATCTAGAGACAGTAGACAAAAATTGGTTTACTAACACAAGAAACCTTCTCCTTCCATTTGTCATTCTGGTTGAAAAGGTATTTATATAAAAAATTCCCATAAAAATAATTAATATTGTTTTACTGATTTTGAACATCTCTCTACTTTTCTATTACAACATATTGGATCAGATATTCTTTAAAAAAGAATTAACGCTGTTCACCAAGAAACATTTTCATACTATACCAGGCGTACAATAAAAAAATCCCCGAAATTTTGGAAAATATTCTATAATAGTCTTAATACTCTAGTTCTCTATTTTCTTTCAACCGCAAACTTTATTCTTTCTTAAGCTTTACTCGGGTCTATTTCTTCTTAGTAAAATTAGATGCGCGATACTTACGTGGATATGTTTGAACAAAGGCAAACTTTTACACCATTTGACAATTTTGTAAAGTCTATGGTCAGCCATACTGCACAGAGAAGCCAGGTACTCGGGATCGTTGGAGGGAAGATTTGGAGGTAAAACCGGCGCTGGACGTCGTTCGGACCGGCCTTCGCCTTCTTGCGTATTCCACAAGTGCTCTACACCAATAATTTCCTATTGACAAAGAACATTTTAATTTCCTTTCTGCCTTATTCTATAAATGGTACTTATCTACGTCTTTTTTGTCTTTTTTTATAAAAAAAGCTTTGAAACTCACTAGTAATAAAGGCGGAATAGGCACTGGACGTTTGGTTTCTTCTTTTAAGCCGCTGTTCATCGAATGGCTGCCTTGTCCCCAGTCGTCTACATTTCTACCGCCATTGCTACTACTACTACTGCTACTGCTCGCTTCCGCGCCCCCACTTTTGCTACTGGAATTCGTTTCAGTAGGACTGAGAACGGAAGGTGGCAGCGCATAGGTGCACTGGTAAGTACTGCGGCCTCCACGAGTGCGATCTTCCCGGATCGCTTCCAGTTTCATACCGGTGGTCAAACACTTGTCAAAGCGACACGCCGGGCACTTCTTCCGTGTGGCGATCGTCACCGGACAAGCGGCCCCTCTTAGGCAAACGTAATTCTTCTTGTTCTGGACGGTGCGTTTGAAGAAACCCTTGCAGGACTCACAAGAAAAGATGCCGTAATGAAAGCCGGAGATTTTGTCCCCGCAAATGGGACACGGACTGTTAATCAGCTGCTGCCTGGAAATTCCCGCTTGTGCAGACAAGGCTGAGTGCTGCGATAAATCCGAGGCCGTGGGACAACCTTTGTCATCCAATAACAAGCCTTCTCGACTGATTTCTTCTGAAAAACAGTTGCATAAGAGATAAATCATCAGAAATCGGAAAATAAGTCAATCCAGAATAAATAAACAAACGCCAAAGAAAATAAAGCTCAGTCAGTCAATGGGTGGGAAACGCTCTCAAGACTTGATCATTCAGCCGTGGTTAATTATGAAACTCGATCATATCAGTTGTCCTGATATCTTCAAGCCGCCACAACGGACGAACGAGCGCCCAAGTTAGCAATAAACCCAATTTTTAACTTCACCGTGGTACGTACCAGAGCTAGGCAAATTTAATTAAGATTTAATTGAATTTGACTTAAACTGAGTTTATTTCAAATGAATTTAACGTAAATTCAGTTCACTGTCCTTGCACTGAATTTTTCCCCTGATATTTTTTTAAATTGCTTTGACTTAATGTGGAAATTTAAAAAATGAAGTGAATTGGACTTAGAAATCGTTGTGAATTTGATTTGAACTGAATTTCACTTTCCTTAAACTTCGCGCATGTCTGCTATATACGTAGTCATACAACGGAAGAACGTTGTGATTTTTAACTTTAGAGCGCAATTATTATAATGTTATCATAGTCTTAAGTGGGGGAGTCAAGGGTTTCGGGCCCTCAATTGCAACAGAAAAATACCCTTATCACCAAGGCCGTACCCAGGGGGTGGTTTGGGGGGTTTAAACCTTCCCCGAAATTTTTGTTTTATAATGGTGAATATAGGAGAATGCCCAAATGTCCAAAAAAAATTGCACATTAAAACCCTCTCCGAAACTTTCAGAACCCCCTCCGAACCAAAATCCTGGGTACGGGCCTGCTTATCACATAAGTGTGAATTTTGTTATCATGGGTGGAAAAGAATTTCGACATCACAAACTTATTAACAGGGGCTTTGGTTGAGAATTAAGCAACGATATGTTTACGATACGTTTATCTATTACGTTTTACCACAGAAACCACAAACTCAGCGTTCAAAAACTCGTTTTTACAAAATATGTAAAACAAAAGCAGCTACGATCACACAACAGGCAATTAAAGGTTGAATTTGGGTTTCACAGGCTCATAATTAGGTTTGTCCCATTTTCATCAGTCAGCCTCAACGTTACGACGTCGTTCACACGGTTGTTAAATGTTTGTCGGTTCACAGGATTGGCTTAACCTTCGTAAAAAAATCCCTTCTTGTATTCTGACATTTGAGACAAGTTCTCAAGCGGTAGAATGTCAAGGATTGTGCTTCGTCGCTACGAAGGTTAAGGCAATCCTGTGACAAGCGTGAATTACGCACGATTATGACTACGACATGCTTATGACCAAAGAAAATAAGCTGAAAGACCAATTGAACTTTTTGGGGAAGCTGACGCCGTTCTTTTCGGGAATATGACCATTTGAGTTCAAGATTTGTTCTAAAACGCATTCCATTGTGTCGCTTAAATTGATTTAAATCTAAATGGATCTAAATGTTCTCCAAGTATCCTCAGATTGCCAAGGGGAAAATGACTTAACACAATCCGATAGTTAAATAGGCGCAGTAGTATTCCTATTTCGGACACGGTGGATCCCAAATAGCTTCCGATCAATATCCCACAGATGGCAGTCAAACAGAATAGTCTCTTACAGCCAAATTAGGATCAACAATATTGCAAATAAGTCTCGATTTTGAAAAATCTTGTTTACAAATTTGGCAAAGTTGACAAGATTAATCAAACTTCGAATTTCTGAAACGTCAATGTACTTGAAACTTTAATGGACAGCTAATTCCTAAATTAACGTGTCAAAAATCTGCAGAAATGGAGACTATGGCAAAAGGTCTATTCCTGCGTTTTAATTTCAAGTTAAATCCCTACCTGCGTCGTTAGGTAGGGAGCCGATAGCAGAATTCCTGGTCCCACTGGAACTCACGCCCCCTTCGGCCTTAATTTCAACTTCTCTGCTAGCTGAACCAACTCCTCCTGGGTAGCTTCCATGATGTCGGAGGAGTAGCGGCGATGGCGGGTACTCTAAATGGAGTCCGGCTCCTGCTCGTCCCATGACAGGTGACGGGAAACCATTGGCGGCCGCTAAGATGGCCATGTGCCTGGGTTGGACTGGTGATTGAGCTGGGGACGGCGACAAGGGTGACGGCGCTGAGCTGTAGCTATATTGTGAACCCGAGCCGCCGTACTGGGAGTATTGCGACGCATCCGAGTTGTTGCGCGACAGCGACGGCGACGCTCGGTGCGAGTACGGGGAAGATAATCCCGAGGAGGACCGGTGCCGCGATTGGCCAGGTGATGCTGTAGGGGAATAGTACGCAGAGTGAATGGCAGAATCGGGCGAGGGAGTGGGCGGGTGATGAGCTAAAGGTAACCGAGTGGGATGCCGCGTAAGTAACGGACTGGGCAACGGCGTCGGACCACCTAGTACTTCCGAAGTATAAGGCGGACATGGCAGCCGAGGCGTTGGAACGATATTCACAGGGCTGCGGCAAGACTGACGGCGTAGTTCGCCCTAAACACAATCAATAGGTCAGAAATTAATACAATAAATAAATACTACAATAGATAAATAATAGAATAAATAATTAATAGAATAAATAAATAACACAATAAATAAATAATACAATACATAAATAATGCAATAAATAAGTGATAGAATAAATTACTGATAAATATTACAATAACAAGAACGTATTAACATGAAAAAAGCGAGTATTTCTATTATATACGGCAATATGTAATAAAAATTAAGAATTAGGAAAAGCCAACGTTCTACTTTTCACTTTTACAATGAAAAAGCAGCAATGCAACCATTGTTAATAGTATTTGAAATTACACGATTACTTACAAGAAATTCTACTCAACATTACCTGGTTATCATAATACTTGTTGTTGTTGCTATGCTCCCATTCGTGGCGCGATGTTTGGGGCGTGGTTGGCGCCGTGTAGGTCAGTACGCCTTGGGGCAAAACGTGTCCACTGACATTATTGTTCAACGGGTGCGCAGTGGGATGGATCAACGGCTGAGGACTGCAAGGGCCAGCCGATTGGACACCTTCCATGTCTACAACTTCATTATCACCCGGTTCGGCGCACTTGACTCCTCCTTCTTCAGCTGGTACTTCGATATCCAAGGGTTCCAGCTTAATCCCCGCAGCGCCGTTCAAATGCGGGTGGGTGTAGCTTCCCGCACTCGCCGATTGAACGGGATGGAATTCGTGATCTGACAACTCTCCTTCCCATGACATCGGTCGTTCTGGCTGCGGCGAAAGATGGTCTCGCATATCTTCTTCTGGCTGCTGAGGATGGACACTTCCCCGCTGGCCACGCCCCAAAGTCCGCTTACTCCGTAAATCAACACCCATATGTGCTTAAAAAGAAAAAAAAAATACGTTAATAATCCCTTTTAGCGGTGAACAAGATCGTACACAGATAACCAGAAAAAGTTTAATAAAAAACATAAATAAAATCAAAATCACATAAATAATGGAATAATGGGAAAAAAATGGAAGGCATACGGAAATAGAAATAATATAAAAATAATAAACGAAGGTAATAGTACATAATTTAAATTTAAGAAAGAATAATAGACAATCTACACAGAAAGTTCGAATACCAATAAAAATAAATAAAAATATAGACAAGCAAAAATAATAAATAGCAAATACAACGAACAAGAAAAGAACAATACAATAAAAAGTATTCCAATCTTCAGAAACTGAACGAAAAGTATGAAAAACCGGGTATTACGAGGTAAATCCAAACTGCGGACTTCTTCATCAGCATCCGATTCACCGTCACTTCTTTCAGCACCGACTGGCACGTCCTCGCCGTTATTCATGGTATCTGCCATTGATAAATTACAATACATTACAAACATCCTTCTAAACTGTGTTATTTTAGTGGCAGTGTTGCTTTCAGAAATTTGCCTTCGGTAACGTGTTAACTTTTTCAGATCTTCGAGCACACAATACAGTCTAATTGCGGTGTAAGGGAAGAAAACCGTTTCTAAAGCGTCACGTAAACCGAGGCTCTCCTTTTTCAGGAAATATAACGGAAATACACTGAATACATAAAATAAAAAGGGAAAATATTCTCAAAGATATCGAATCAACTTTGAATAAGCGACCAAAATTCACGCGTTTTAATTCAAACGCGGTTTAAGCGTTTTCGCGAAGTCCTTTCAATTACTGTCAAGGAGAATTCAATTTTCAAAGATTGATCGGCTTTTAGGGTCCTAAATTTCAAGGTTTCTCACCCTTTTAACAATGTTATGCTACTTCTCGCACGCATTTTTCGGACTTGCAGAGGCGCATATTTTTGTTTAAATAAATTAGGATCTAAGGAACGCCTTAAAGACTTTGTAACAATTCAAGTTGCTTACATCCTTCACAACTTACTTAAACCAACGACTTTTGCTTCTGATTTACTAGACATAAGGTCCACACCACGTGGCCAGCACCAATAAGCCCTCCGGCTGCTTGAATAACAAAGAATACATTATTTTTAATGGTTTTTCCTTGGTTTTCGCGCCACGTCGGGAATATCTAGCGTAAAGCACGACTGGAATATGATTTTTTTAAAAGGTTTGCCTTATGGCAATTTCATGTGATCCGCAACTACACCGTGCCTTTTCTCTCTTTTTCCCCCCATTCTCTCCTCTCCCTATTTCTTCATCTTTCATCGCATATCATGTGCTCTCAAGTACGCAACCAACGTAACGTATTCGGACAGGTAGATCTAACAGGTAAGACGCTGGTTGTGCAACTTAGCAAACACAAAAACGAGGAGGGGAAGGGAGGGAGGGGTCCTGCCAGTTTTACTTGCGGGGCTTCTAAGGAGCAAAATTCTCTTTTTCAGAAAATAAAAAAGGTTCCCATAATGCCTAACGGCAGTTTCACGGCGTCCCGAGAAGCCAAGAAAAACGAAACCTCCGGGACTGGCAGCAAACCAGCCAAACCAAGCCTAAAACGGCAAAGGTATAACGACCTCACGGACGAATGCCGCCATTTGTGTACTTCTCTCATTCCTTTCTCTTCGTTCTACCCTCCTTTTGTTGTTTCTTCATCGTGGTTCGTTCTCAAGAGCTAGCGAAGGCCTTTACACTGGACAGCGCGTAAAAACTGAATTTCCTACCTTAAAACAACAAACTGTTTGTCAAAATATTAGACAAATAGTATTTCAAAATTCCATACCGGTCAAAAGTTGGAGCAAAGATGGAAGATTTAATTTTTTTTACAGCAAACGCTTAAACCCAACTTGTCACTTCGTAATCTATTGCTATTTAGCTCATTATATTTTAAAATTTATTTTAGTGGTGTTTTGGCTACATTATGTAGGATTTTACCACACTTTCTGCAATTTTATCCGAAAGAGGAAAAGAGGAATAAAAACGGAAGTAACTTCAATTGACAGTTACGCAATGATATTACTCGGAAACCATCTAATTTACTGTACTTCTGCTTATTTTAAAGTAGTGAGTATTTTTTGCACTTTTTCTACATTTTTTTTATTCAAAGAAACAGACTGGGAATACAACAGGGAAGTGAATGTAAGTTGAAGTTACGCCAAGAAATTACTCTGAAAGTCTCGGGACACGCTAATCATGACGAAAATGTGAGAATACAGTCGTAGTTTGCTTGCCCAAAATATGCAACATTTGCACTGCAAACTGTGCGAGTTTCACAAGCCCTCGCAGCTAAATAGCTTTGAAATCGTTTAAGCAATTTTAATATTTAAAAGGTTTTACGTGTCTGGCTTTGTTTCGTAATTCCAAATGCAAACAACATACTCACACAGGGTCGTGCCAAGGAATTTGGTTCGGAAGGGGTTATGAAAGTTTTTGGGAGGGTTTTGATATGCATTTATTTTTTGGACATTTGGGGCATTCTCCTATGTTCGCCATGATATCAATATAAAAAAATCGGGATGGGGATGTGTGTGTTCAAGCCATCTCCCCCCACCCACCACCCACAAACCCCACCCCCTGGGTACGGCCTTGTACTCACGTAATTTTATTTTGTTCTGTTTTTTCGGACTTTACACTAATATTTTTACATTCTATTTTTTATTGTTTTTTAGATTTACATTAGTACAGTGGAGTCCACTTATAACGATACCTGATATAACGATAATCCGCTTATAACGATGAAAATATTACGGTCCCGTTTTTGCCCCATTTAATCCAGTGATAATGAAGCCCGCTTATAACGATTCCTTTATACAACGATAATCCGCTTTTAACGATACAATTTTCAAGACCCGTGGGGTATCTTCCAATGGTTTATAGCTTCGGCTATAGCGATGCCCTGAGACCGATACTAATTTTTGAACATTCGAGCCTTCAATTTTCACGAAAGAATTAAAACATGCTTTCACAATTTCGACGTAATCACCTTTCACAACCTCTCACCTTGGACACTTCTCGATAACAAACATTCAGTATAGCACCGAAAATAGTGTGAGACAGTTGAGATAAACTTTGACGAAAGGCCAGTGAGTAGAAGTTGTGGCCTTACTTGAAAACAATGAAAAGTAACATTCAATTGCAAAGCAGTCTGGTGTAGCACAGTCAGTGATTTCAATAATTAACAAAGAAAAGGAGGATTTCCGAGTGTTTGGCGGAAGAACTTTGTGTTGCGCTTGATACCGCAAGCACAATTTGCAGATTTTTGGAAATAAACGGTGGCACACTGTACGAGTTTTTGTTTTACAGAATAGCATGTATGTTGTAGCTCAGAAGAACGCTAAATAGCGGGTAATTACCTATTATTTTTAGTGAAAACATGACTAGTCGTACTGCTATTTAAAACCATAATACAGATATATCACTATGCTTTGTTAACTTCATTAGTGTTTTCCGGCTTGATGTATATGCAAGCCCTGATATAACGATATTCCGCTTATAACGATAATTCCAGACTGGTCCCGAGCCCATCGTTATAAGCGGACTCCACTGTATTTTTAGATTCCGTTCTAATTTGTTAGACTTTCTTTTTTATCCTTCTCTTATTCTTTTCAGATTCGTCCTTTCGTTTTTTACATTTTCGTTTGGCGTCTACATTTTGGAACCCATTAGTTACAGCAAGATGCCTAATGGGACCTTCAAGGGTTAAGGAGGCGTAAACGGATATCAATTGTCGCATTACTAGCACAGGGCATTTACAACATTAAACTCGGAAATAAACTCGATATTTTGTATACAAGGGGCCCATTCCTGTGAAGATAGCTAACGAGAGAAGAGATGTCCCACTTCATACTTGACAAGAGTACTTGCCGGCTACTCTCCAGTTATCCCTGAATGGGGAAGAAGCCGGTGATGAGAAAATGGCGAGAACGGAAGGACCACTCAATGACGACGAGCTACCTTTAAACGTGTAAAAGATGACGGATTCTGACTCCTGCCCCTAACCAGGAACGAACTAGGAAAAGACCTACCGCAGCTAGTGTTCCTGGTCAGAAGACTTAATAAGGAAAAGACGTAATTACTTTAACGGCTGGTCGAACGGAAAATCTACTTTAACGGGTCAAGAACTCACAAAACCTACCGATTTTTTTGCGATAATATACCACTTCTTGATCCACGAGCCACTTTGCGTAGACAATGTGCAACGTGCCCCATAATGTAATGCTAAACCCTGATCGGTTTTACATTAACTCATCTCCGTCTTAAGACAAGAATCTGGATGTATTATAGCTTCCCATTTTGTGGCTGCCATTTCTTGTGTCAAATGAACGTGGCACTGCTGGTCAAAAGAAACAAATGAAACTAAATTGCTGGCAAAAGCAAGACCTCCTGTAAAGTTTGACGTAACGTACCCGAAATGGGACAAGCTGCAATTTAGATTGACACAATGGACCACACATGAATCAAAAATCAAAAAGCGCCAATTTTGCTAAGAATCATACAGATTGAGTCAGATGACCCTGTTTTAGGGTAATTGCTTCTCAACAGGTTTTTCCCTTTCTCGAATTACATTAGTAAACAAGTTTGGTTTCGCACTTTGCGCCAACTACCGTTCCACGCTCAGTAATTATTGAATATAATATGGGACTCCTCAACACCGTTAAAACAATCCAGCACGAATTAATCGACATGCACAGCAAAATTCGGGGAAACGCTAAAAGATCTAAAAACCCAAAGTTGGGCAAAGCGAAAATCTTAAGCTTAACTTGAAATACTTGAGCACTAAAATGAGCCTTTGGCTGTAAGTACGTGTACGTGGATTGTTCGGTTTCAAGCGAAACCCGACGTGCAATATTTCGCAAAGAAAATCTTTGACTGTTACCATTTTTTATTGGCCCGCAATCTCAAATGGTAATAAAACTTCCTTCTTGTCATTTTCGTGCTATTTATAGTTTTATTCGACACTAGAGGTAGCCTTTTTGTCCAATCATGACACCAGCTTCGCTTTCTTGGGACGTTTCTTCTAGGGCAACTTCTTAAAGTGCCTAAAGCGGCAACAAGTTTGTAATTCGAACAGAACTGGACTTGGCATTATAATGTGATTTGTGGCGAGAATTTATGAAGAATCATATCACTGTTGTGTAATTCTCTCGCTATTGAATTAATTAAAATAATTTCTAGACGCTGAGTCCGGCTGCGTTAAGCTTTGAACACTTACAAAACACGTTCTACAGAAAGTTAAACATTGCTTCTTATTCCTTAAGTAAAATTTAGTGAAAGCCTCTAACACTAACAGCAAAGGAAACGGCAATTATCATTTGCATCGTGTCTAGACTTCATCAAGGCGTCACTTTTTCTTCGTTTATGACGCGACTTTTACTCAAACAGACCAAATTTTTTGTTAAAAAAAGCAAAAATATATAGAACACGTTGATAGTGTGGCCCATGCCGTGCGTCCACGGCGTCCATCGTCACTAGTGCGTGAATTCTGGCAAGGACACTGGCTCCTCTCTCTCTCATTTCCAACGAAAAAGAAAACGTGGGTCAACAGCCTAAACATCCCGTTCGGACATGCATACAGCATACACCGAATCGTCTCATCATTGCCTTTTACGTATATACTTCCCTACACGAGCGATTCTCTATTTTTCCCCTTTAATTTCTACCTTTCCGTTTTTTCTTCCCTTTTTTAATCTGTCACGAAGTTGAAAGGACGGGTTAGCATTGTTTCTCTTCCTCCTTCTCTCGTTCTTCGTGTTGAAGCAAGTCTTTTGTATGAATGGAGCCACGATTTTAAGATGTACTCTTAGCTTCATCCTTTTTTTCGTGAGAATAGGCTAGCAGGCCATTCTTACTTACGATTAGTAAGAGCAAGTGGGCGTTACAACGTACTTTATCCAAAAATGGGCGTAGACGACTTTTCCCCAGCTTAAATCGCCCTTACATATTGACATGAACTCGACTGAAATCTACGTTCCTCGCGTTAAATTTAATATTCTTTATTTGAAGATAATGTTAACTAAAAATACCAAAAATTAAGAATTAAAATATAAAATAAAATGTATAAATGAAAAATAAGGTATGAATAACGCAAAACCTATAAAAATATTCCCTGTTGTGTTCTGGCATGCTTAACTGAATGTAAGCACAGAAACGAAATTAATATAAGACATCGCAATAGGCGAAAGCCTACGTCGAAAAAAAGTAAATATAATGTATTCTTAAAACAATAAAAAATCAAATTAATTCAGGATCCTTCAGTGACCACAGTACGATGCAACGGACTCATAATATAACCTTAGATATTACACCCCACGGACAGACCAAAGCATTACTAAACAAAGAAAGGAAAAAAGATAAGTGAACCAATTCCGCCCTCCAAACCAAAGAAAATTGTGTAAAACAACGAACGAGACTAATGATGCGGAAAATGTTATCTAGCTTTTTAAGCGGTATTTTTTTTCTGGAAAAAAAAGGTTTCAGGAGGTATCTTAGGTTCAAGTCTCGCCAACTTGATATTACAACACAAGACTTTCTTATGTGGTTTGGTCTGTGGGAGAGCCAGTAGGGCAGCAAGTCCCTGATCTACATTGAGGGCGTTGCATCCACAAAAGGATCACTGCACGCACCAAAATCTAACCTCGTACTTCCACCTTGCACCTAACGAACCCCCCCATCATCACTACGCACAAATTTCAGCATTACACTTCGCCCCAATATAACTTACGCCGTACGTATAACTCGAATTCCTATGTACGCTCTTTTTCAGCTAGTACAGGCGAATTATCGTCCCAATTACGGACAAGACACCTTTCACGCCCCCTCTCAATGGCCAATCAATCAAAGGTTCTCCGCAGCGCTAGACGCTCCTACACACGACAAGCTGAAACGATTTGTTCCAACTCCTTTTTTTGAATCAAAGGTGGGAAGTTTGAACGAGAACAAAAATGGCTAAAGCGAGCCGAAAATTTCGTGCTACAATTCTTCTATTCGTGATCGACGTGTTTGACACGGCTCCACGTTTTCTTCCCGCACCAAAGCAAAAGACTTTACTTCGCATAGAAAACAACAATGTAGACGCTGAAAGGACAAAGAAATGAAAATGAAGGTTCTAAAATCATAAAACTAAAAAAGAAGTAATAATAATAATAATAATAAAAATAATCATAATAAAACTTGCCTTTACATATTCTCTGATTCGGATGTTTATGAAGTTCGGTGCCCGTGGGGAAATCGTGGCCCGCGTCCGTGACCCCGCCCCCTCCTTCTCCTTCCGGGCCCATATGCATAGGAAGAAGGTAAGGAAATTGAGGCTGATTTCCTGACGCCACAAACGGGGGCAAAGTTCTGCGCCAGCCTTCTATGATTTGGTTATTATCCACCAATTGTTGCTCGGGTAATAACAATGGTCGAGCTTCGCCAGCACTGTCATTCATTCCACGCGCTGGGTGGGGGGAGCGGCAAAGCGGTAGAAATTCTTTTTCCAAGTGTCCCCCAAAAAACTGACGCTTAATCCGTGATCACTTTAGAGCCTGGACTGGAAGAACGCATTGTTGCCTGCTTGATTCTTTGACACCGGCTGAAGGGAGTGAAAATAACGCGCGAACTTTATAATTCAAAGCCGAACGACTCGCCCCAATCCTCTTCGTTCACTTAACATACTTCATATGTACAGGCACGTAATCCATCAAAATCCTGTGTTGCGGGTGAAGTGGACTAAAGAGCTGCTAAAATTCTCAGAAGGAAGAAGTTTGTAAGGTGTTCTTATTTGTCCGCCATTTCTGTGAAAAAGAAAAGAAAGGTTGCGTGAGACAAAATGAACCTTAACACGAAAGCTCAAACGTCTTTTTATTCAAATTTCTTCTTTTTTTTCCCTGTGTGTGTGTCGGCAAAAGATGGTTTTTAATCAACAATACGTCGAAAATACTAAGAAGTACTCCCTGGGTGTCCGTGAACGTTTCGGTAACCTTCTCAGTTTCCTTTTGCCTTTTTTTTCAAAGCTTAATGCGTTATCTCGATTTCTTGTCTTGCCTTACCCAACGCGAGAACCTTTTTCAATATTTTTATTTCTTTCCAATTAATGAAATAAACGAAAAGAATACAAAAGTAATAAAAAGGAAGGAATACGAAAGAGAAAGAAATGGAAGAAAAGAAAAAGATCGTAAAGCAACCAGGTGTGTTCCTCTTATTAGACACAAAATATTCGCGTGAACTTTTTTCTTCTTTATTCTAGTTTTTCTTTCCCTGCAAGAGATTATTTTCAGCTCCAGGACGAATGTAACGAAAACGAGATTAACAATTAAAGTGTGACTTAAATCTCGGGATACTCGATCCTCACTTTACGCGTTCAATATCTCAATACAAGAGGAATATATAAGAGAAGGACATTTCAATTTTAAAAAGTGGAGACGACACCAACAAAACACCGGATGTTCTAATAGCAAAGAAACTTGTTACCCTCTTACTGTTGATTTATTTTTAATTTTATTAAGGTCAGAACTTTTCAATTGCGGACTAGAGAGAAACGTTCCTTTACGCAAACAAATCTCTCCCATTAACATATCCACCACATTAACTTTGTAAAATAACGTATATATGGCATATAGGAAAAGCATGACGACCAACAATGCGACAATTATCTACGCTTGTCGACAAAATCCGTCTGAACGTAGGTAAATGTATTGTCCCGTTCAGTCAACTTTTGAGCTTGACTCTCTTCCGCCCCTAAATTACACTACTTACAACTTAAAGAGTCCGTCTTGTCTGTAATAACGCGCAACTTAAAGAGTCTACAACGAAAAGTTAACGACTAATTAAACGCATTTTCAGTTTTAATGCTTGATTCAAAAGTGGTAAAGGACTTTCCGTTTAGTGTGAACTTTATGCGTTATTATAGTTACAAACTCGTAAACCTTGGCAGTGTTCCATCTTTTTAAGCAGCCTAAGCTTCTATTACATTGATTCTTACGCCCTCAGTTTAACGGTTTATTTCAAATTTGCTCGAAAAAAATACCAAAAATTTTTCAAAGCAGCCACCTAAAACTGAAACTACTTTTCCTTCTTTTCCAAAATATAGCACACAGTAAGAAAGAATATATTGTAGATAAATACAGTAATCCATAACGATTACGTGGATTACTATATTTATCTCTATAGCTACTTTCTTAAAGTTTTAGAGTACCAAACAGTCAAAATCAAAGGAGAACATAGATTGACACGCCAATAAGTGAATTCAAGTACATCCAACAACAGAAAACGCTTTCAAGAGCAAATCTTCTTGCTTAATGGCTCGGTCACGCGGCAAAACTCACATCATCTGTAATTCATATAAACGAAGTTGGTGTTGTCAAAGTTATCTTGTCCTTGACGCTCGTTACACTTTTCTTTATCATTTCAAGCTCTTTGTGCCACGCTTTGCTCCATCCCCCTCCTTTTTCTCCTTCTCCTTGTTCCCCATTCGTAAATTGTCAGATAGGAAACCTTACAAACTTTCATTTTTACTCTTCTAACGTTTGACCCGAACTTAAATTTGCATCCTTCTTTTTTTCTCTATTTAACTCTCATGAAAGGTAGGCGGAGCTCCTCCCACCTTCGCGTTCTTCATGTCTCTACACATCCACACACACATTCACGTCCCCTCTCCCCTTCCTTCTCTTAAAACCTAATTATAACAATGACTCCATCAGTATCACCTTTCTTTGCACTCGCTTTTCACTCGCAAGGTTTCGACATTTGATTACTCCCTGGCGTACAATTCACATTCACTGTTCTCAAGGAAAGCCCAAATCTTCCCTTTTGACACAACAATGTCGCTCACACGATTTCCCCCCCTTTCAAAAATAACACTCCAAAACTTCACAGAAATTCGTTTGTTAAAACTGTAATCCAATACGGTCGATGTCAAAATCCCATAATAAGCCGCTTAACCAATGTGTTGACGAAAATCCCATGAACGTATTACGTTCGGATGGAGAAAGATTAATCCCGGGAATAGCAAAGAGGCTGAGCCAGCCCCAACACGTTCGAAGCAAGTTGTTGTCTCGACATAGATTTCGGAACTGAAAGCGCTTGGGTTTCGCTGGTAAAGTCGCTGTTGGTGGTGTTGGTGGTTGGTTGGCCTGCCGGCCAGCGGTATGTTCGTTTCCTTCCCTAATCTCACCTTCTGCTCCTCCCACCTTTCCTCCCCATCATCACCACCATCACCACAAAAAAGGCTCCCCCTCTTAAAACTAAGCTACTCCAGCATAGCAATAAGGCAATCTACCTTTTAAGGGGCGGGTATCTTAAGCAACTTTTAAGGGAAGGGAAAAAAGGACAGGCGAGAGAGTTTGGCTCACCTCCAGGCCATCGGGACAGGTTGAACAGCGCTCAGGTAAACGGAAAATGTGTACAGCACCCACCCTCGCTTAACGTTAGCCATTCGTTTGAGGAAGCTGAGTGTTAAGCGAAAAGACCGTGTTTGACAATCTTTAATGCAAGCAAAAGTACACGCCAATTACTTCAGAAATCACATTGCGGACGGAATGTAATACGGCTATCGAGTACATGGGCTCAGTTTAGGACGGAACGCAACTTGCGTGCTTTGATTTCTGATTTCTGTACGAATTACTAAGAACTCTGGTCGGAATTACCCAAGAAACACACTTTTGGCGTATTCGTGGCTCCTGGTGTGATTAATATTTGTTTGAGCGTATAAGCTGTTTGTAAAGCGATTTGTAGGCAGAAGTGTTATTAAAGCTGAGTATTTCCAACCACTTGTCCCTTGGAACGTCTGGGAGTGAAGGATTAAATATAAATTCTGAGAATACTGAATCACGAAACAAAACGATAAAAAAGGTAAATCTGGATTTTTTAGAAAATCTATAATTAAATTTGACCAAAACGTTTGTTAAGTCCCTAAGCCAATACTTTTTGTGCGATATTAAATAAAAATACTTGAGTTTAAATTCTGTAGTACCGCTGAAGTATTTTTCCTAAGCCCTGATTTTCTTCTGTACTTTTTCTTCACTTCTTCATTCAGAATAACATGTAAGTCTCATGTATAAGGTCTATGTTTAGTTCAAGCTTATGAAAAGGTAATCGTTCTTGGACACTATGAAGATTTTGGCTTGGACTTAATATCCATTACGAAACACAAACCTTCGCAATGTGAGGGTTTTAATGGTGCACACTCTTGATAACTACAGAAACCAACATTTGCTTATAATATTACTTTATTCGCTTGTTTTACGTTACTTTTTATTATATTTAGCTTAATTGTCATTATTTTCATTCTATGTAGCTTATTTGTGTGTTTTTTAACATGATTGTTTTGGTATTTATTTGTTTGATTTAGCTGATTTGGAATTTAATGTTAAGCAAATTTCAGTGCTGAGGGATACCGTCGTTAGGCGAGTACTGGCAGTGCACCCACTGCGTCAAGGTAAAAGGAAGGTTGAAACCAAATCAAGCTTCAGAGAGAGACAGAAACCAAGAAGAAAAGACAAAACTCCTCAAGCTAAGAACGAAGGACTTGGGAAGCGAAGGAGAAGAAGCTTAAAACGAGGGGGAGGATCTAAGAGAACTCGGGAAAAGGAAGAAAAAAATGTTCATGGTAATCACGCCAACAACTCAAAAAACGTCACACTCAGTGAGAGCTTTTTCATTCATGTAAACGCAAGCTTTTGTCCACCAGGTTTGTCACCCGAAAGCGAAAACGTTGTGGAGAACACTTTTTTTCTCCCAATTTAACCAAAATAATCTCTTTTAACTAGACAAATTCAATTACGTTACGGTTTATGCTCAACATCAAAATTACGCCAAAATAGACGAAAGGCCAAGACAGGGAACATAACAATCTGAGGGCACTCTTTCCCTCAAGAATGTTAATAAATCAGTAAAAAACCTTTTTCTTTCCCAAAAAACAAAGAAAATGTTTTAATTTCCTTTTCTCACATTTTCCCTCCAATCCTCCATCTCCGTTTTCTGACAACAAAAACCAGTTTTCCTTTTCTCGTCTCACACCTCATTTCATTCTTTCCACATCCACAGTTGCCATACCTGTACACATTTCTCCCTCCCTCTCTTTCTCTAAGCGTTTTTCAAGTCCTGCTCATTTACATATGCTCTTACATGATATATAACCTGACATTTTGGCGGCGACCTTTCTTTCCTTCTTGGATCCTTTTTTCTCTCATCCCTTCACCCCCCTTTCCTGGTCTTCCTTGTTTTCATCACGTAGGCAACGCTGCTTCACACATATGCCCACCTATCCCGCAACTATAATTTACTGTTCCACACACTGACGCAAAATCTTCGCACACTTGCCCCAAGAAAAAAGTCAAAAGATCCCCAATCCGTGAAACTTCCCACTTAACAACAAAAAAGCGGAGTTTTCGCTTTCGGTTGTTGCAGCTGTGCTGCAAATCTTTGCCAAGAGTCTTTTTCTTTTCTTCAAGAACTTGTGCCAAAATTGCTAATCTACACCGATGTGAATAACGCTTTCAAATAAGTCCAGGTCTCTGAATAAAAGCTGGCATTTAGTACAAAAAGAATGTTGAAATCCGCCACAAATTTCGTTTTAGTGATCTTCCTCGTCTTCTCCTCAGTTAAGGACTCATTCAAGTGTTCCAAGAATACTTCAACAAACACATTGCCGGAACTCTCAACCCCAAAACTTATATTTCTACATTACACTATTATTTAATTTCAGGGAACGGAATTAAGAAGCGTTTTCAATAACATTGAGCATAATATTCTGGTACAAGTCTTCCTTAGTTCGCGTAGTAAGTTGTACCCGATTTTTTTAACACTCTACTATTTATTTACTCCCAAAGGACCTGTTAAATAAAAATAAAGTTCCCCAGGCTCCGCCCACTGGCCTCGGCTTGACAGCCAAGCAGAGAGAGAGAGAGAGAAAAAGGTGTGGTGGTGTTTCGAAGTAACGCCCCAGGGCTACAAAAGCTGCTGCTACAACAACAGCAGGAGCTGAGCAGCACGATTCTATGGCTTTTTGTTGGGGTAGTTTCTTGTCTTGTTTTTGGCCGCCAAGAACGCTGGTGGCAACTCCTCCCCATTCCCAAATAAAAAGAAAGCAAAAAATTTTTCTCTTTCTTTTTCTAAGGCAAGCAGGTTTTATGAAATAACACAGCATTGAAGAGCCCCGCAAACTGAAAAAGGCCAAGTATTGGATCCCTCGCATAAAATATGCTGGGCTTTGGGCCAAAAAACTGGAACCTTGACAAGGACGTGGCGAGGACGTGAACGGCCAACGGGGAAAAACGAGGCTCAATCTCGTCATCAGAATCTTCGCAGACGACTCTTGCTGTGTGTGACTCGCATTTTCTTACGAATGAACGATTCTCTCCCCCTCCCTTCTTTTCCAGCATTCTGATCTTCTACGAAGAGATAACAATTTAACTGTGTCGTTCATAGCGAACTCGGTTTAAAGAAGCAAATCAACCCACACGACTATGTGTTGCACAATGAGAGTTTGAAAATCTGGAATTACCCGGCTGCGAAACAAAGCTCGATCAAAGCTATACTACCAATTAAAGCTAAACTACCCATGGAAATCTAAACAGTTAAGCAGTAAATTATTATGTGAATTCATTAAATGAAGGAAAAAATTAAAATTGCGCGCTAAAAGAAAAATCCGCAAAATATAAGTGAATTCAAAAACTAAAGAAGAGAGAGCGTGTAAATTTAACACTTAATATATGCAACCTATTCATTCACATGTGGCTACAATTCATGTACTGACTTTTAGCGAGAGTATGTTAATGTACAAGTTAAAGTGGACGTGCAGAACACCTGATAAATAACGTCCTTGGAGAACTTCCTGGCTTTTCCAACCTGATCTTCGTGTTTTATTAATAAATGTTGACTTACATTTGGTTTAAATTACGTATGACACTTTTTTATAATTTATATTGATAATCAGTGCTAAAAGACGAATGACAAGACAAATGCTTGGACAGTTTTAGCCGTTGAAGAAAACCCCAAGAGATGAAATTCGTTTCGTCCATGACTAATGTCGTCCACCAGTTGCTGTTTTTGGCCAGCGTCCGATCCCAAACCGGCTGTTATTGTTGTTGCTCAGCCTCTGAGTTCTATTGTGTCTCGTTCAGGTAACCTTAATGTGCCACACATGATGCATTACGAAAAGTGTGCGTGCACTAAAAAAGGCATTCTTTTCTAATACAATTCTTAAAGGCAAATGGAGTACCCTGTTTATCAATGCAACCTCGATTTTAATTCCTTTCATCATTATCAATGTCTTCGACGACTATTTTAAAAAAGGGAAAGTTTCCACTCATGTCCGCTGTTTCGAGTGATTACAAAAACCTCAGCGAAGAAATATAGCATCCATCTCTACGCAAGTCTTCGAGCCCTTCAATTAACTTTACCTATGTAACACTCACATCGCATCTTTTTACACTAATATATTACTCAACTTATCTTAACGAGAGCGACATGCTTATAATTAAGCTTATAGCTCACATTACGTAGCTACACGCAATTCACAAACTAGGAAAATTCGGACTCAACGGACGCGCTCACCCCTAATTCACACGTTAAATGACGATCTCGTGTACGGTATAAAGAAAGAAATGTTCATAAAGAAAAGGATCACTCATATTAAGTAGGCACGCACAGTTTAGCTTTAGAAAATTTCGTTCAAAATAAGAAAAGAAAACAGCTTCTTGTGGAGGGAAACGCCCAGATCCTGCAATGTGAGTGTGTGTCTACATGTGTGGCGGCTGGAGGTCTGGTTTGCTCTGACGGCATAAAGGACGCCGGAAGGTCGTTCGTTTATTCAACGAAAAGGTGCCAAAAACGTTCCACTTCTTCTTTCTCCTTCCTTTTCTCATTTTCTTTTCTCCCTTCAATATAAATACCCCCATTGCTCTTCGAAACGAAACCAACACAAGGCAAAAGTTAAGGTCAATTTTTCCTATTCTTCTTCCCCTGGCCTTGCCTTGAGGTGAGATCGCTTCCCTATTTCGGCCTCCCCAACCCCCCATCCTCTCTCAACCCCCATTTCCGGCAACACAGCGCATATTTGATTGTTTACTGACGACATTGTTTTCTTCTCGAGCAGTGCCACGCAATCTACGCGACGGATGCGTTCCTCAAACGCTCACCTTAAAACGCGATCACGTAGCTTTATATAACGCACACAAAACTTTCCGAGGGTGCCGTTTGAACGTGTGAACCCAAGGTAACACACGTCACATATGGCATTTCCGTCAGTCAGTCCTTCAATACCTTTGGATTCATTACGCATACGCACTGACCAGCAACAAGTCAACCACAGCTGGAGAAAAACGCCTAAAGATTGTCTGTTCTCTTGTAATGTTTAATTTGCGTGAAACGATTTCCAAGAATTTCACATTTTTAAGTACAATTTATCTCTGAAGGCTTTCTCGGTATCGTATTTTTTTTATTTTAAATGAAATCTTTAAAGGCTCAACCACTTGCAATACTGCAACTTTCCAACGGATGTCGGATTAGGTTTTGCCTGGCTTCAAACTTGCCATGTGTAAGCGTGCCAGAACTTGCTGACATTTTTGGTACCCAGAGACCTTTTCCTTCGCAAGTCAATGGGGATAAAACTGAGGCAATTCTGCATTCACGTAGTCCTGTTACAGCATTGCATTGTACAATCTAATGACTACAGAAAGTACTTTTAGATGACGATTTTGTCAACGACTGCTAGCAACTTGTTTCGTAGAAGTGTGAATATCTGGAAAAGAATGTAATTTATTTTGTTCCAAATGGACGGGAGTACACCGTCTAGACGTAATCTTGTGACGGTGACTTTCTTTTTCCGGCGTACTACTTTAATACAACTGTAATACATTTTAATGATCATACTAACCCTTCTTGGTCAGGAACAAGGAAAATACATGTTCAACGAAAAATGTGTTTCACATTATCCCAATACTCATTCGCAAGATTTCTTGCACGCCAAAGCCACGCACGTAGTTCTCACAAAAAGTTAATCGTACTGCTGGGAATTTGGTATTGGCTATAATACCCAAACTTTTCCTAGAAGCTATAATACGAAGCCTTCTTTAATCTTTCTTTACTTTTCTGGTAAATTTCTGTCTTTTTCTCTTTCTTCATCTAAGTGAAGTTGGTTGGAGACTGTCACTGCCAGAATAAAATGTTTCTGAGTATTGGTCACTTTGCCAAATGCAACTGAAGGTTTCATTACGTTAGGCAATAAAAAAATGCAAATAAAAATGAAATTTTAAAATAAATTAGAAATACATAAAAACTTCGAAAAAAATAGAATAACAAAACAAAAAAATCACTATTTAACAGACGTAAGACTGGCAATCTTTTTCCCACCCGTTTTGCTGATTTGTGATCCACCACGCAACGCGTGGCTGCCACGTAGTGACTGCAGACATGGGATTCGACCATTAAAAATACGCACATTGTTGGAATGAAATTTTCGTCTAGCTTTGGCCCATACACAATGTGGAGACTTTTGCATAAATCGCGAGTAGGACGAGGTCTTTGTGGATGCTAGCGAGACATGCAATCGCCCTAATCTCCTTCGCAGGACGAGTATGAAGAAAAGGGACACCGAATATCTTTAATCAGTGATGGGTAGGAACAATCATCTTTGTCTCTTTTTGTGGGCCCCAAAACCAGGATGAGTAAAGGGAACCCCCTCTTGGCCTGACTTTTATAACTAAACGTTTTGTCTTCTAAACCCCTGGAGAGTTTCACAGGGCACATTCCATACGTAATAACCTGTTGTAACGCATCTTTTGTAATTAGTAAGCCCTCGATCTCTTGTATCTTCTTTTTTCCTCCGTTCCAGGCTTAACATTCTCGTTCCCTGCCAATCTCTTATCTTCGAGACATATTTCATCCAAGCCACGCCCTAAAATCTGAGCCAGGAATGTGTTACAGAACTTAAAGCATCTTTTTTCCCCTTCATTGTAACTTTTATTTTCTTTCCTTTCATTTTTATAGACATTTTCACTTGTGCTCCTAATGACTGTCGCGTACCCAGACAACAAGATTAATAATTTCAGGGACTTCCCAACTTCCATACGAATTTTCGTTACAGACCATTAAATTCATGTAAGATACGAACGACAACAAGAAGTTAAAAGCAGCGGTAAACATTTTTAACAGTTAAAAAAATCAATAAGATGTAAAACCAGTGCAGGGATTGAGGGGGGAAAAGTTCTAATAAGGAATTAAAAAAAAACATGCAAGTTTTCTATCGCCCGGTTTTTACCTTTCTTTGTTCCTTTTTTCACTCCCCGTTTTTTTGCCCTGCTCCAGACATGACGTCAAAAGAAATTTGATGCAAATGAGAGAGACAAGGTGAACCAGACTAAGGACGAGAAGGTACAAGTGTATGAGTCAAACGAAAGGGGGGCTACCTGAAACGCAACAATGCGAACGCTGGCTTCAGATAAGGGAGCCAAGTCTATAAAGCCGAAAGTCCAAAGAGTCAGAGCAAGTTTTGCATACAGCAAAAGTATTTGACGAATTTCCTGCTTGAACCTGTACCGTACCCAATCTCCCGTAAAAGTAATGGTCCCAAAGAAACTCTCCAATACATGGAATGAAACAAAAAAAGGCCCATAAGAAGGGTATTTTTCTTTTTTTTTCAGCGACGATTGACGTCAACACAATCTTTCGGTACAAGCCCAGAAGCTAATCCGGGTACTCCAGCATTCCCAAATGGAATAACTAATACGGTTCGCTTAACGATGCTCACTCATTCCTCGAAACCTCGCTGTAAAGCGTATATTTTGCTTACCTGTCTAATATCCGCAAAGTTCTACAGTTTAAGCTTAACAATTCAAATATGGCTCCCGCAACACTACAATAACAAGACAAGTTGCAGAAAACTGAGAGAATTTTTTTTACTTATTGATTAGGAAGACTAACGCAACTGAGATAATAACGTTAAGAATTACAAAGTAGTGTGACCATTTCTAAATGACTCAACATTTTCATAACATTCGTTGTGGCAAAAAACAGTGTGTGACACCACGAGGAAGACTTAACTTCCAAAACAATGAGGAAATTGTTCTTATTTTTCTCGTTAACCCGCGTAGGCTTTACCTTGTAGTCGAAATAGCATAACCAGAAATAAAAATATTGCCTTTACAAAATAGCATGAATTGAATAAAAGGAAAGTCTTGTTACTGACATCTAAATTGTATGAACATACATTTTTAGTATTATATTTCTTATTATTAAGCAAATAACCTCAAAAAGACGCTTTTTGCTACGAAGCAGAAGAAAGCACGTGGTTGGTCAGTGGAATTGTTTCAACACTGAGGTAAAAGTGACAAGCCGACTTCCCAGAAACGGTGCGAAAGTACATCACCGACGAAGAGCAGGTATTGCGACATCGTAAAAGACACTCGAAAATGCCGTAATCTACGCAAACTCTATAAAAGTTAAAAGCAAGGCATCCTCGACTTTCGGAGGTTTCTCAAGAAAAAAAAAGGTTCGACGTGATGGGAACTTGGCTTCTGGTAAGCTTTTAGCGAAACACCCGTAAAACTTTTTTAAACGAACTGGAAGAAACGCTCCTTTAACGTTTTTGAGATCCTATACTGAATATCAGTTTGGTGTCCAGAAATGCGTTCAGTTTTGATTCTGGATTTTTGCGAAACTATTACTAATATGAACCAAAACGAAATAAAATAAAATCTGGCACATAAAAGAGCACTGCGAACTGAACGAAAAGTTTCAGTATTAGTAAAACTATATCCCAATTTCAAATTACGGGGATACATCGCTAATTTGCTTTCAAGTGACTGTAAACAATTACAATTGCTTGAAATTACAAGCAATTTTAAACAGATTTTGCTTTTGAGTAATGACGTTCGCTAACTAACAAAATGCATAGAAGTACAATTTTCAACTAGTATTATATTTTACTTGCAATCCTGTAATCTCAATGAGAACATCGTAATGTACGACAACCCGACCAGATAATTTCCATTCACGAAAGCGACTCTTGAACAAAAACGTATATAACAATAATTCAAAATACCCGAACATCGTTAAACGCAAAATTGAAGTAAAACGACATTGCTCTGAGTATCAATTTAAAAAAAAAAGACTCAGAAAATTTCCTATACATAGTATTATCTCTTAACTCTTCCCGTCATTCGATTGTTTCCTAATCAACCTATATTTTCATAAAAGACTTCATATAACGATTTTAGCGCTAACAGAGGCAAACGTTAAGCGAAGTTTACACTGCAAAATAGCGAATATCTCAATCCAGGATACACACGGAGAACTCGTTCCGGATCTCTCCGGGGACAACTTTCCTTTCCGATGGCAGGACATTACAGCCCATAATAAAAGCTTCAATTGCGCAATTTTAAAAAGAAAACACTGGTTGTTAGCCGTTAACAATGGCGTTAAGCGTACTCGTAACATGTAAATACACGGCATTGAAACTATGCGGTTATTTATTTTCCTTTTAAACGTTTTAACTTGCCGACCTTTCTACAGAGATTCTACTAGAAGAAGATCCACACTAAAAAAAGAACAAACACGAACAAGAGGAACAGCATACCATCAGCTACTTTGGAGCTTCTGCCAACAAAAACCTCGGCAAGGATGTGACGCAAGAATCCCGGATCTCCTTCAACTTTCTATGGTATAGTATCCACCGTTAGCGCAAGATTTTTTTCCAAAAAAATTCACAAAATTCGAACGGAAGCGCACCTAGTCCAGTGAACCTCGATCTTATGGTAACTTTTCGTTCCACATGACCAATAACCAAAAACATCGCAAGTCGACCAGTTTTGACCAATTACCCATGCGTAATTTTCATTCGATAAAATAGAAGATTTTATTGTATAAAGCTTCAGAGCAATCTCTTGGTGTTCCGAAGAGATTTGTATGCAATATGGTACACGTTTACTCATAAGAATGATTGATGTATGAAATTACTTAGTTATTGGTTTTATAGACGAACTACGTCGCGTTAGCGACGCCTTATCGTCTACAGCTTTCTCTTATTTATTTCCTTACTTCCACATGTACCATAAGTTGATGTTGAAGTACTCAACAGTTTATGCTTCGACACAAGAGTACGAGACCTAAAGCCACCTCCGTCAATAGCCAGCGTTTCCCAAAACATAATCAAGGATTAAAAGTGCACCGAAGGATAGAAACACATTCATGTGCTGTTTTTCTTAAAGTCAGCACGGAATTGTTGCGTTTCACAGGCACACATGTGTATTTAGGTACAGTTCGAGTGTGTGACGTGCAACCATTTGAAAATTACACGTGCGAAACAAGTATCCTTTCATTACTCCGTAAGCTAAAAAAGAGTCCAAGAAATTTTGGCGGACTTAATTACTGCTTAGCATATGTGGTAAGTCAACTAGAAGAAATGCATGCTCGTGTGAGTAAAACTTAAATACCCAATTCTTATCTTTAATTATCTTAGTATGGGCTGTTCGTGACTTTCGTTGCCACTTCTTGTCTGTTAGCAAAGGATTTTCGCTGTTGGGAACCCGTTGTCTGTTACAAACTTAGTAATACCGTCATAAACCGAAACTGAGAGTTAATATAGTTTTTCCTCGGAAAAATTCTTTCTTGTGGCAAATATGGTGTAAAGCGTGCTGGTAGGAAAACTGCAGTCTCCTTTGTACGCACTTTACATTCTCAAGATTACTCAAATGACAATAGCTGCTTTCACAGTAACCGGAAACGGAACTCTGTTCTTGCTCGTTTTTGTTTCATTACAACTACTTTTGTGAAGAAATCGCGTATCTCATTTGCGTTTCAAAATGCTGGATTGTCAATACTACATCATTTCCAATTTCCACTTTACTCCATGGAACGCATCTTCCCAAACGATTCTTTCTTTCACTCAGGCTGAAATTACAGTATCCGAGCTTTTAAATGTGAATATAGAGGGAAAGAGAAGTAAAAGGAGTAAAAAGGTGTCAGTAAAAAGTTGTATGCAACGTGCCAGATCATATTCCTGGGATACTTAACCTTTCTCACCTCTTTTAACCATAACTGTATACCCCTAAGGTTCTTAAATCCTTTGTTTCGTAAAGTTTAGCCATTCTAGCAAACTTTGTTAAGCTGAGACAAGGTTTTTGAAGAACCCGGCAACCAACCAGGGGAAGTTTAGAAAGTGGTTCGTTAATGTCCAACAAGTACTGTAATAGTTTTTGCGCAACCAATGGTAGTTTCAATGCGCATACAAATGATTCATTTCACTCAGACGGAAGCTGGTACTAAAGGAGCGCTTGGAGCCGATCAAGGAGCTTTACTATACGTGGAACTATAAAGTAAGGATATGTTTCAGAGCGTAGGAAGAAATATAACTTAGGGGAATACCTGGATGGTGCAAATCTCACTTTTCTTATCTTCAATTTAGTTAACTCCCTTTCTGGGATTTTCTAAGGTTTCTGGTGTTTTACTAGATGCTATAAACTTTTACTACGATACATTAAAGTGTTACCGTTCCTTCACAACAAAACGAACTAAAATTTGGTTACGCTAATGTTAAGGAAAGCTTGATGCTAGGAATTATACCCTGAAGTTACAGTTTTGGATAGGAAAAAGTAAATAGCTTACTGTGTTTTGGATAACAGGTGTAGAATCAACTACTGTCAGGTGGAAAACATTCACTTGGAGAACGTATTTACGTTATTCAGAAGAGAAAATGACCACATTCCGATCCACTGACACTTCACAGCCTGACAGCTACCAATACTACTACTAATTGGATGCTCACGCCACCTAACAGCTGATATGCATATTAAGGTTTGCGCGGTCAAAATTTCAAATCCGCACCACAAGTTGCGATTAGATTAATTCACTGTAATGAACCGAAATGAAAATTTTCTTGAAAAGAAATTTTTGGTTATACATTTGCATCCGAGAGATATTCAACGGGCCAAGAGATTTATCAAAGTTAGCGCACACAATTTTCGAATTACTTGAACGATAACTGCCTTAGCGGTTCACTACATTTATAGCGGTGGATACGCGTTCAAGAGAATTACTCTCACGAAATATTAAACCTATTACTTAAGCGATGCAAGTCGGATAAAATTTTTCTTATTGTGCACTATTAAGCATGACAGTTTTCTTACCGGTATTTCGCGACCACTTAGGGGTACTTGAAGCATTGACGACGATGCGAGAGTTCGAGTCAAATACACGTTTCACTAATTAATTACAAATACACATCTACCACAGCAGACATTTAGAGCCCATCCAATTTACGAATTTGTTAAAAATGGCCACAGGAGAATTGCTGAATTAAAAGCAGATGGATAGGATTAAAAACCACTGCGGTTAAGAACCACTGGTCTACACAGTAAAAGAGTGGCACTAGAGAAAAGCGTAAGCCAAGTCTGACCTTAATTATCGCAGTACGTACTTACCTTACTTCACTGGCCAACGCATATCAGTATTAGATAATAGGTCGTACATACTACGCGTACCGTAACAAGGATACAGTATTTGCCGTAGATAACGGAGATACCTTAACGCAGAACACAATGATGTAAAATGCCACACTGCACAGCCGATACAGCAGTGACTTTGGGGACTGGTGTAAGTCCGAATTATCGACGAGAAGTGTATATAAAGAAGTCGTGTAACTATAGTACGAGACTTTATTATCGCATTTTTTAATTCCCTCTTCATACCTTTGATATTCCCCCCATCACATTTTCCCCACTTGCGCCGAAGTTCTACAAAATTTACATCAGGGGAGAAGATAAAGTAACAATAATGAGGCCAGGACCGGGCTAAGTAATATACATGTAACGTTAACTTGTCTTCGCAAGCCTGGCAGGAATAAAGTAAGCGTGGCAAAATTGCAAAGCTTTAGAGAGAGAAAAAAAGAAAAAAATCCAAACATTGGTTATCGAAGAAAACACTCGCAGGTAAATTCATATTACATACAAGAATTTGCATCCGCGTTTTATTTCAAGGAGAGAGATAGAGGTTTCCGGGGGAAAAAAAGAATTTAAAAATATGTTTAAATTATTATCGTCTACACTTATGAACTCAAAACTATCACGTCATCGTAACACCAAGCGCTTGCCGACAATGCTCGTAAACTACGTAGCTGATCGAAACGGCCGGCGCTACTTTCATAAAATTCGGCGTAATGCCTCGGTACAATCCCGGAATTCCTTCGGTGGCTAAGATGTTCCGAAACACGGACGTCATCGTCAACGGCACTTGCTGCGTGGAGGTCGCCGTTGACGCCGTAGGCGTGGCTCCTGTCGCCAAAGCTGCGGTAGCTGTTGTAGCAGCAACAGGAATAGATGTTTTTAACTGAGCTATAATAATAATTCATGAAATTATCAACGCTGGGTTAGAAAAAACACAAAAATCCACCATGAAAATTCTAATTCTGAAATTTGCTTTACTTGCCGCTTGAAGCCGAGTCCTCACTAAAGCCAGTGGGTAGGAAGCGATCTGGCCGCACGTGGATGACACCGTTCCACAGCCTAATAACACCCACACGCTAGGCTTGTCTAACCCCGAGTGATTATCTAGCCATGACTTTTTCAATGTCTACAGACAAGATCAATTAAGCAACGTTGTAAAAATGTTTAAAAAATCACAATATATTAACGGAAAATTGAGAAAATAAAAGGCATCACAGTTTTAAATAGGCCAAAACCCCCGATGGAACTATAAAACGCAAAAGTTGCAAATGAAAATCAAGCATACGAGCTGGGCAAAATAACATAGTATTTTGAACGAAATTTTGCAAAATATAATCGAAATGATTGGAATCAAATAAAATTGAACAACTGGACTACCATTTCAACACTCAAATTTCTTCAACATTTACTTCATTTCTTGTCTTGATCCACTATACACTTAGCGCATGTTTTCGTGTGTATTTTATGGTTTATTCGAATTTGTACGTGTTCTTGACTTGAATACGAAAATCTCGGAATTAAGCTGACTTTACATTCTTACATTTATTCATTATTCAAACTTATTTGAATTGCATTTTTTTCATTTAATCAAACTTTCCATGAATTTGCCAGAAAAATTATTACACTAAAAATAAGATGAGTAAATAAAAATAAAATAAAAATAGAAAACATTTCTACTGACAACTTCCTTATAGCAAGAGTTACCTCGTATACTGCCAAATCGATGCCTGCGTACGGTATGATGCCCAACAAATTGGGTACGTATCCTCTGAAAAAGACTTTGAAGCCTTCCTGGGCGTAAAGTTTATTAGCAGCGTCCCAAATTCCTTTATATTGGCCCGTGGTCCGCAAGGCTAACCGCGTTTTCATGACTTCCAGGGGGTAAATTAACGTCTGTGAAAAGCAACCGGCCAAGGAGCCCGCTACAAACCTTTCATACATGCCCAGTTCCCGTGCGGTATTGCCCCTAATCGCCAATTTGACTTGTTCGTAGGCCATAAACTTGAGGGCAGATTCCGGTGCAATTTTCAAGACGTTAATGCCATTGCCTCGCCATAAACTACGCGTCCCGCCTTCCTGGTACATGTGTCTCAAGCAAGCTTTTAAAGACCCAAAATGATTCAGTCCGTGGACTTGCAGAAAGACTTTCAGGCGGTCGAGTGGTGCTGTTGCAGTACGTGAAACAGCTCCCGCCACGCCCCCAGCTACCAAATGGCGCCACCACATACCGGAAAGCATTTCTTGTAACGTGAAATCGTCGGGCACGGCGGTGGTTTCACCAACATCCATATACTGCAACATATAGACAGCCTTATAAAAACAACAATGGGAACGAGTTAAGCGTACAAGCCACAAGCCACACACACCCAAAACCCGCCGTGATTTTTTTCTATAAAAACCCTACGTTACCGTGTACAAACTCCGTGACTTAATGAAGCGAAGGTTTGTAAATAAAGGAGAATTAGGTTAAGCCTATGGGGAAAAAGCGGCGGCTAAAATTTCGGAAACAAAAATATTACCGTGGAATGTCTCCAATATTGAATTATGCTTTGAAGGTCAGCTGCGGGGTGGAATAACAAATAGTCTCGCCATTCATCAAAACTGATTTCCAGAGTTCCTTGCCGGTCCATACTGCGGTACAGAGACATTTAAACGAATTAAGCTTTGGTTGGCTTCTTTCGCATGAAAGGTCAACAATTCCGTAAGAAGGAAACATACAGGACAAACGAGTAATTAACACAAACGGGAAGGGGATACGTGCATTAGCGGGTGTAGGATCAAAAGACTTGCTTTTGACAATACAGTAGAAACTTGTCAGTCGTGGGAATCCCCGTGTACCTGAGTCGTTCGCGTTATGCTAAAACTTCACAGAAGAGAATTAGCATGAAAGTGTGAAAGGTTAAATAAAATTGTGCTTTAAATAATAATGAAGATAAGGCGCACCTGTTTTTCAAAATATAAACTTATTTCGGTTTTGAATAGTTTTCTCTCGACAATTCCCTGACGTCATCATGAATTGCGCAATAACGGATACTTTAATCTATCGGCGTGATTATTTGCACTATCACAACATACTGTATCTTCGTTTCGCAGGGGGATTGGGTCGTATTTCCTGATCACGTGATCGAATACTATAGATTTTTGTTCGTGAAATAATTCAAATAACTTTTGCCTTGCGCTCGAAAAGGAAAACGAGAAAGAGTAACGTACAGTACAAGCCGCAATGCCTAAATTCAGCTCTTGTTAAGCTGATTAAAAGATCAACAAGCTGCGAAATTGTTTACCCAATGAAATCAGAACATGCATTAGAACAAGGTTCTACCGTACCAGAAAGGGACTCTATTCATACTAAGCCACGCGGTTAGACACATTTTCTAACACTTTTAGTCTCAATATTTTTTAGATGTTCTTTACCCACCATCTGCCGCTCGAATTTCTTCTCCGTGCTGTTCTTTCAAATTTCTCTGTGTTTTCCATGCTGCAAAGGCCGAAATAAAACAACCATAGCAGAAAGCATTATCAAGTGGCGTGCGAGCTATTTTCCCTTATTTTCTCTCGAGGAAACGTGTGAAAAGAAGAAAAAAGCATGAGAGCAAATAATTACCGTTGGAGTAAACTTAACGCTTCCTTGCGGTCTATGTGGATTCCTAAGTCTTTGAAGGCACTCATGATTTCAGTCGCGTCAATCCGACCTAGAAAATGCAAAGAAATGTGGAAAGATTTCTCAATGAGCACTGCGAGCTTACCATCTTTGTTTTTGTCAACGTGAGTAAAAAGGAGTTTCAGCCGCTTTTCGTGTTCTTTGACGTAGTGGATGAATTCGGCCAAGGTTATATCACCGCTCTGATTCTGGTCAGAGTGCTCCAGAAATTTCTGAGAGAAAGTTTTGATAGAATTTTGACGGTTTGGAGACTAAGGAATTTATACCTGTGCATAGCCATGCTGAAAATTTCCGGGAACTCCTAAGCGTCTTAGACCTTCGGAGAGATCGTGGATGTCCACAACACCATCACCATTATAATCTAGGTTGCCAAATAACTTGGCGAGTCGATCTTCTTCATCCGAAGGCAGGTCGTATGAGTAATGCGACAAGGGAGTGTCCACTTTTTTGTTTTTGCTTACAACCATGGTAAACGTTTGCCTGCTTTCTACAATCAACAAACGGTACAAGTATGCAACGTGCTAACACTCCCTATCGAAAAAGGAAAGTTTAAAGTTATGCAAGCAAAACATCTTTCCAAAAGATAAGGTCCTTGGACACATGCGGAAAGGCACTTTTAAAGAATTTTCAGGAATTACTGACTAAACGGGAATCTTCAACTTACCTAGAAAGCCATCAACCAATATATATGTGAATTTACAGCGAGATATCACCGGAGTTTTTTCCTGAGACCAAAATGATAAACACCAGACGCAAAACGTTGTGACGTCCTCGATGCTAGGTAGCACCTGACCATGAACAGGTTACTCTTAGCTGCGAACCGTGAACCGCTGGCGGTTCACTAAGAAGTTCTCAGTTTCAAATCGCCTTTAGCTAGTTCTTTCTAACTAGTAACTAGCTAGTTCAACCTCGCAACTGCATTTTCTGTTATTTTATATCTCGTAACTCTTATATGTAAGGTATATGTAACTGTTCTAGCAGTTAACAGTTAGGAAGCTATAGTTACTAATAAATAAGCTATTACATTAATAACTGAAAGCAAAAATCTATCGAAAATGCGAAATCACGGGCAAGATTTCACTCGAATAAACGAATAAAGAAAGAGCTTACGAATGTCGAACGTAATGAAGGAACTAGAAGAAACAAGTAGTTCTTTTCCAAGTGTCCATTATATAGAAAGAAAATGAGTCATAAGATTTTCTAGACAACAGAATTGTATTATGACAATAATAGTACGATTAACGATTTTTGTCCCATTTGTGAAAAGTTACTAAAACAAACAGTACTAAATTCCTTGAGCTTTTACAAACGATATATAACACACCTCTATACTAATCTATTAAAAAAGTACAAAACCATTAAGATCACTTATAAACATTGAAGACTTTTAGTACTCGTCTTCCACGTCTCCATTTGCAGAATCAGCACCAACTTCTTCGTAGTCCTTCTCCAAGGCTGCCAAATCTTCTCTCGCCTCGGAAAACTCGCCTTCTTCCATACCTTCACCGACGTACCAGTGCACGAACGCTCGTTTGTTGTACATTAAATCGAACTTGAGGTTGAGACGAGCCCATGCGTCCGCAATAGCCGTAGTGTTGGAAAGCATACAAACTGCGCGACTGACCTCTGCCAAATCACCGCCCGGTACAACAGTAGGTCGCTGGTAGTTAATTCCTACTTTAAAGCCAGTGGGGCACCATTCGACGAATTGGATAGACCGCTTTGTCTTGATAGCCGAGATGGCAGAATTGACATCCTTGGGTACGACATCACCGCGGTATAGCATGCAGCAAGCCATGTATTTGCCGCGCCGGGGGTCGCAGATCACCATTTGGTTGGCTGGTTCAAAGCAGTTGTTCGTAATTTCAGATACAGAGAACTGCTCATGGATTGCGCGTTCGGCAGAAACGATCGGTGCGTAGGTAACCAGCGGGAAGTGAATACGCGGATAGGGAACCAGGTTGGTTTGGAATTCCAGCAGATCGACGTTGAGCGCGCCGTCGAAACGCAGCGAAGCCGTGATCGAAGACACGACCTGGGCGATGAGCCGATTCAAGTTGTTGTATGAAGGACGTTCGACTTGCAAGTTGCGTCGGCAAATGTTGAAGATGGCTTCGTTGTCCATCATGAAGGCGCAGTCAGAGTGCTCGAGGGTGGAATGCGTGGTTAAGACGGAGTTATAGGGTTCGACGACAGCTGTAGATACTTGCGGGGCTGGGTAGATGGCGAACTGCAGCTTGGATTTCTTGCCATAGTCAACCGATAACCGTTCAGTCAGTAGTGAAGTAAATCCTGACCCGGTTCCACCTCCGAAAGAGTGGAAGATCAGAAACCCTTGTAAACCTGTGCAAGGATCTGCCACCTTCCGAATACGGTCCATTACCGAATCGATAGTTTCCTTCCCGATGGTGTAGTGGCCACGAGCGTAGTTATTCGCAGCATCTTCTTTGCCAGAAATAAGCTGGTCTGGGTGGAACAATTGTCGGTACGGACCTGTCCGAATGGAATCTGAAAAACATACAAATAGAGTTTAGAACTCTGTGGAGAAATTGGGCTTACCAGAACAACTATTAGAATAATTCTGATTGCTAGAGTGATAGTTCTTCACTAACCTATAACTGATGGCTCCAGATCGACAAAAACTGAGCGGGGAACGTAGCGATTGGATCCAGTTTCTTGGAAAAATGTGGTGAAGGAATCATCAGCCATTTGTTTAGCGCTAGTCGTATCCATGGTTCCGTCCGGTTTAATGCCGTGTTCGTGGCAGTAAAGCTCCCAGCATGAATTCCCGATCTGAACGCCGGCTTGTCCAATGTGGATGGAAATGCACTCGCGCTGCAAAGTAACAGTAATTAGTTTCAAACTCAAACAGCAACGGAAATGTACTGACCATGTTGGATATTTAGCAAGACAGAACTCGGAGGACTGCAACATAGAAAACTGGAAGTATGGACGAAAACCTTCCTCGGGACAGGCCTTTATATACCTCTACTCACGCGCACGAAACTACAGTAGAAAAGTTGTTTTCTCTTTTGTCGAAAACTGAAATGTACAGAAAAGTTGTAGACCAGCGAAGCTACGTCTGCAAGAAGGGAAACATACTTCGTAAAAACGAAATCCTCCAAAGGCCTATGGTTGAAACGTTCGATGTTTCGAGTTCTTGAAAGAAGAAACCCGCTGTTTGCAAGTGAAGCGAAGTTATAAAAGCTGGGACAAGCAATACAAACGTCCACATATAGCAAGATGCCATCTACGCGAACTTTACAACAAGAAGGAATTCTTTTTCTGTTAACAGTTTTATATGTAGAACTTAGAACGCGTTTTAATTATTATTATTTTTGTTATGTAACAAGCACACGAATATCTATTAAATTATTGCTCACCCGTTTGCACAATTTGGGGCGAAACATACGAAGTTACAATGTTGGTAATATGCAGTTGAGTTGGGCTAGCATTTTCCGCGATAGTATTGCCTGTGGCATTTTAATGAGCTATGTTTGAAAAGTGAAAACTAAAGAATAAGAAACGTGCATTTTAGGCAAGATTCTGTATTAGCGGGCTTGGCCCTTAAACAAAGGCCACTCCCATTTTTTTTCTTTTTTTCTTTAAATGCTCATCTCATCCAAAATTTTTTACTCACTATAACACACACCACAGTCACAGTTCACGGTAAAGTTTTGGTCACCATACATACAATATTACACTACGCACACTAAAAGTTTTAGAAAAATGTTCGCTTGTTTGTGTGTTCTGTTAATGATCTTTATGGCGGGCAAAGGGAACGGGAGGGAGAAATATTCTAAGAAAGGAGCAAAACAGCTATTTTGTGAGGCATTTTGTACGTACGTGTACGTAACTTCTTCGAGTATATCCTGACCTAGTTATAAAAACTTTCAAGTTTTCGCCAAAACGCAGCTAAAGGATAAAACACGGGACCCCTTATGTAAAAAAAAACATTTGTTTTTATGGGGGAAAACGGAATTTTAAAACCGCAAAAGAGGTTATTTTTTCAAAGGCGATAGCGATCACACATTGACAACAAACAAGGGCAAAAAGGGGAGAAGAAAATAGAATTTGAAAGGACGATCACGGGACGTAGCAATGCAAGTGAACACACCGAGACCAGCACGGAGCGACAAACCGCAGCAGTAATTAGTACTAAAACACAACGCTTGATTACAGCTTTCGGCTAAACCTAACCTTCTCTGTTTCTTTTGTCCTGCCTTTCCAACTCTTTCTCTTGTCACCTTACGTCATCTTGCAAACCACACTTATAAAGAAAAATGAGATGCTGGAGACCACAAACGTAAATAGGAATCTTTCTAATACCAGAAAGAAACAAGTCACGTGTTCAAAAACATAAGCTAAACTATGGAAAGACTTTAAAAAAAATGTAGGTGGGTAGCTCGGGCATATAAATCTCTGCAAGGACACAAACAAAAAGGAAAACAAAAGGAAACAAACAGAAAACTGGACTTTTAGGTACTATAAAAGTGTCCCCACAAAATAAATAAATAAAGAGCCAAGTCATAGTGTTGTCAATCTTAAAGTGAACATAAAATGTGACGTTGTGAGGTTTCGGTAGAGGGGAAATGTCGCCCAACAGAAAAACATCCTTCCGCACTACAGCATTGCACTATGCATTTCAATGCACTGCTAAGAAACGTAAACAGGTGTTGTTTGACAACACCTTTGTTTTACTCGTGGATGGTCTTTTTATGTTTTCTTTTCGCGTACGAAAAATCTGGTCCTCATAACGCACACTATTGCACTGGGAAAACGCCGCCCCCTTTTCGTGGTATGGCTCTTGTGGCTTTACTACGACTTCTACCATGCGCTCTTCTATTATTACTATCTTTGAATGGCTGAATTGAGAAGGAAGGGTACGTAGAACATTTTGCTCTCGAGCAGTAACGTCGCTGCGGATTGGACCTGTAATTGAAGGAATAGAAAATATTAAAATCCGATAGAAATACCTCTCCACTTTAGATACGTTAAAAAACAAACAAATAAGGATTATTTTTCTAAATTTACCTCAGGGAGTCGGAGTAACAAATCCGAAAAGCGACCAGGATGGTGAGGATAATGATGTTCAACGTATGTCTGAAGGCAAGACATATATCTTTCTTGTATCGACTCTAATTCTGCACACACGGACCCTTTGGCTATTGAAAAAAAAATATTATGTTAAAACGTGCTGAAGTTACCTTTTATAGGAAACTTGGTATAAAATGAGGCGGAAAATATTTAAAGAAAAAAAACTTACGTTGTGATAGCATGGCAATGACTTTAAGGCAAACGTATTCTTCCATGCGGAGCTCGCATTTCTGGAGCATCATTGTCACGTGAGTGATGCGTTCGACCATGAGACCAACGTCTTGACGTAATTGGTCCAAAGTTAAAGGCCGACCCATCATGGCTGCGAGACAGGCTTGCAACGTCATCAAATTTGACGACACTTGGCTGAGGAACTCCGATTCCGTGATATCAAGGTCACCTTCATTACGTTGGTTGTTTTTGAAGGGGCGTGGCCCATGAATGGCCTGGTAGGCTGACGTGGTCAGAACGAGCAGTTCGTGCCACTTATGGGTCAATAGGCGAGTATGGACCTATCCGAAAAGTCAAGCAATTAGATACAAATACTTCTTCCATTTTCAGTAGGAATGTTTCTTTCTAAGAAACGGAAATGTACTTACTTCCACAGGAAGTTCAGCGTAGAAAGGAAGTCTTTTGGTCCATTGTACCAACTTATACACAATTGAGTCTCCAATTTGACATAATTTTTCAGAGAGATCGGCTTTGGTGTCCAAAAGGTCATCCAAATGTCTGAGTGTGGCAATATCTTCAAACTCGTCACAGTACACTAAACTGCAAATCATGGACATGGCACTGTCGTACGACATCGGCCCGTCCCGTGAGGAACTTACTGCACTTTCTAACCTCCGACGCAAATGCACCACCTATTAAAAAGAAAAGATTCTTTAGCGACAAATTTTCAAGCAGTTAAGGCACTTATCCAGCACAATAGCCCAGTATTATTCATCCTACACCATACCACCATTGCATATAATAAATACGAAGTTCCCTTACTTCCGAAGGATTGGTCAAGGCCGTCTTCAAAATTTGCCCACTGGTATAAGGAGACGGATCTTGACTGGGTTTTTCCATGGACAACTTGTTGGGAGTGACGCTATTAGTCAGGTGTCCATTAGTGTATCCGTTTACGGCTGTCTGCGAGGTCGAATTTGCCACCGCTTTGGCTGCCTTTTTATGCTTCCGGTACTTGACTTTGTACAAGTTGTACACCGCACCCGAATTCCGTCCACCAGGCATCCTGTCTTCTCTCACCGCTACAGAAAAGAAAAATAAAAAACGATTAATAGAATGTCAGATTATAAACAAAGCTTGGAGTGCGAATAAGGTTCAGACAAAAAAACGACAATTAAATGAAACCCCTTACATAAAGCTGTAAAAAATGAAATTAAGTTACGTTAATAAAACAAAAATAAAGAGAAACTTGAAATTAAGCTACAGTCAATAATAGAACATAAAAAATAAAATAAAAAAGGGAAAATTGGTGTTAAAATGAAACAGAACTAAAGTAAAGAGCAGTTGAATTACCAGCTAGGACCATCCCTTGTCTCAAGCACTTTTGGAATCGACAGTACTGACACCGGTTACGTTGCGCTTTCGTGATTTCGCAGTTGCCTTCCGCCACACACGTATACACCCGTTTGTTTTGCACTGTCCGTTTAAAGAAGCCCTTGCAGCCTTCACACGTGATGATACCGTAATGCAAACCCGTGGCTTTGTCCTCACAGATCATACACACCATAGGCGTATCATCTTCTTCTTCTTCGTGGGCGGGTACCCGCCCGGGCGCTGACACCGCCGAAGAGTTATTCGGCTCTAGTTCAGTTTGGGGCGGCGGCCGCGAGCCTCCGCAGACGGAATAGTCTAACGCTTGGTTGGGATGATGATGGGGCTGTTGTTGGGACTTGTTGTTGGCTTGCGCTAGTCTTTCGTACTCCCACAGCTTTTCCATGCTGAGCGGGGCAGCGTTGTTTGAAGACGATGAGGATGACGATGGTCCGGTAGATCTCGACGATGAGGATGAAGAACGAGAAACGGGAGGTGGAAGACCGGAAGCAGAGGAAGTAGGGTTGTGACCTTGGCTGGGCGGAGAGGTGATATACGTAGACCGGGGCGCCAAAGTCAACAAACCACCCAAAGACGCGGACGTCGGCGGCTGCGCTGCATGAGAGGAAGATGAAGAAGTCTGGACGCGTAAAGGCGTAGTGAAAACGTGCGTTGGACTTCGTTGCTGGGATTTCTCCACTGGGCTCATCGTACTGCTACTAGGACTCACCTAGAAACATATTTTTTTAAAAAATGCTTGTTCTTTTGATTTGATCATTTTAATGATTTTTCTTTTCCTTTGTATTGTAATGTATTTTGATTTTCTTTCTTATTTATAGTTACTCTTTTCCTAACATTTTGTTTCATTATTTTCTTTTTTAATTTACAGTTGATATATTATGAAAGAATCACTATTGCAATTTACGGAAAAACTAACAACTTAATATTCTCTATTAGTGTTTCAGACTTACCTGCGCTGGCGAATGTTGGTTGAGATTCCGGCAACTTCCCTGCTGCTGTTGCTGCTGTAATTGCTGTTGCTGGGCTTGAGCCAGACTAAGTAAGCCGTCGACGGATAACCGGAACGAAGGATCGGTTTCCATTCGACTGCCAGTACTATGACCGCGTTCTCGATGATGGTGGTAAGGTGGGTGATTGGGTGTTAAATCTTGGGGATGGGCAGGAGGGGCGTGTTGGGTGGGCAGGGACCTCGGCCTGGAAGGCGGGGTAGAAGGAAGGGTTTGGGGTTTATTATCCACCCAATGGCCCGCCCACACCATCGTTTTGACGCCGCCCGACTCGCCTAGTATAACTGTAGGAACGCGAGGTTTAACATCCGCTAGCTGCGCAGACGTTACCGGGGCGTGGCTAGGCGCCATGGGCGGGGACTTTCTGGACCCAGCAGGGCTGGGGTTTTTCAAATGTCCACTATAGATCACATCCGGTCGTAAACCGTTTTTGTAGGCTTGCATATGGGAAACTGTAATTGCCTCTTTTTCCCGCTCATGAGAGATGGCGCTAGTGGCAGAATTGGAGGGC
Organism: Triops cancriformis; assembly: GCA_020615345.1. Classification (NCBI taxonomy): domain Eukaryota; kingdom Metazoa; phylum Arthropoda; class Branchiopoda; order Notostraca; family Triopsidae; genus Triops; species Triops cancriformis. The sequence goes on along the minus strand of JAHZNP010000044.1, from coordinate 88,414 downwards.
CAACTGATTGTCGACGGTCGGGGCGGGGAGAAGGAAGGCGCGTCTGAGCTACTGACAGACGGCATGGAGGGAGGACGCCGGGGGGAGGGACTTTCACGCGAAGGCGCTGAAAAAGTGGGCGTATCCGACTCGTACTTGCTACTGGGCATAAGGAGTAAAGGCGAAGGCGCGGGGCTGGGCGTTTTCCACGTAGGCGACGTCCGGCGAACGATCACAGTATCGTTGGCGGTGCTGGGTTCGTAGTTACGGCGACAGATGCCGCCACCATCGAAAACGCTGTTACCCTGCGCTTCCCTCAACTGGGGGTGGGGCAAATAACTAGGTTCGTCGTCCTCACAACGCTCTCGCTTGACGGCCCCAAAAGCCGGCGACGAAATACTTGGCGGCCGTTGAGTTTCTTTCGTCATGGAATCCGGTGACGATCTGTGAATTAAATAAAACTTAAAATTAAAAATCTGTTGTGAATTTCTAATTCACTCTCATTTATAATTGCTTTCCACTTTTCCATATTCTAACTAGCATCATTTAACCAAAATTTTTAATGCCACAGTTCGCGAATTTTTGTTAGAGTAATTTAACTCTAAGCAATTGTACGTAAACCAAAAATATTTTTTTTAACCAAAAGAATTTTTAAAAAATCTAAAAAATTTTGGAGTCTCAAATAAATTGTAATAAATTCTTTTACTATCAAAAACAGATACTAAAAATCTCTAATAAATTGTAAAAATTAAACAAATTCTTAAAAATCTGAAATAAATACCAAAAATCTCTAGTAAATTATAAAAAAATCTAACCCCAAACGAATTCTGAAGAGTCTAAATAAAACTACAAAATTACGCACAATACCAGGAATATTAGATTTCCTGAAAACGTTTTCCAACTTTCGACTTTTATTTAATTTGTTCGTCTATTTCGTAGGGGGTGCTAATGAGAATAATTCTCACAGAGCGTGTGCGTTGCCCCTGCACGACTTTGCGCCCTCTTTCTCACCAACCAAACTTGCTATTGATTAAGAGGACTTTTCTAACCCCTACCCTTGATTCTCCACTCTTCTCCCCCTCATTTATCATCGCATGTTCGGTCACAAGTGTGCAAAGGCCGAACTGGGGTGGGCGGAGAGAAACGGGCGAATCTACGTAATGCAACAAAACGTTGCAATAGTAATACGACACTATGGTATGCACTACCCTCCCTCCTTCCGCCAAGCCCCTACTGTTTGTACCCTGGTTTCGTTTCTATGGTAAATGCAACTCCATTGATTAACCAAAAGCTTAACGTTTCCCCATGTTCAACAAAATTTCACGTTTTCTTGTCTTTCTTTATCCTTTACCTATCGCGTAGATTGTCCTCGTCGGGCAATGCGATGACTAAAGCTGGTGAATGCGCTGGGTCAATCATCTTGGGCGACGGAGTGGCTGGCTCCACCAAACAAGCCTCGTTCACGGAATCCGGTGAAGAAGACGCCGTACTTGTGTCCACCACGCTTTCGCCTAACATCGACCAATAAATTCATTGTTTTGCTTATTCCACCAAAAACACACAAATACATACAAATATAAAATGAAATGTACAAAACAGAATAAAATACAAAAAAATAAAAAATAAAGAATATGAAAATAAGAATAAAAAAATAAAAATTAAGAATTCGTTTAGATCCTAAAAAAGTATTTAAAAATTATCAAATAAAAACGGTTCAAGTTAAGATAAAAAGAATCTTACCATCACTACTGCATCTTGAATCCACCTTCCGGCGTTTCAGCTTCAAGTCTTGAAAAAGACTCATGTTTCCGCCGTTACCGCTATCAGACACCAATACCGTAACAGTCATACTGCCTAGAAAAGGAAAACCGTTTTAGTGATGGAAAGCCACATTTCAAAAAGCATTTGAAAAACTGTATTTTCTCTCCAATTTCATTCCTCGCACTAAATGCATCCTTATCTAGACAAACATCGCGTTTACTCAAGTTTCAGTACAAATTTCTCTCTTCCCCAGGCCTAAATTTCGATAACAGCTCTGCCCTTTAAACACGGGAGGTGAGGTGTGTGGGGCAGAGGAAGGAAGTCGGCCGATAAAAGAGGCTTTTCCACTAGTAAACAAGGACGGGTGGGGAGAGAAGGAGGCCTTGGCTTTTGCCAATCCTGAATGCGGGTGGGGGGATGGTAGGAGAGTATTGCGTTTCGTGACTAACCCAGAAAGATTGCGTAAATACACACGGCCTACTCCCTACCGTCTCCTTCCGCTCCACGCATCCTTCTTTCCAGCGGAATAGGACACTGAATTACCCCACACTGCCAAGGCTGCGTAGGCCTAACAAACTGGGGACTTGATATCATGCATAAACTAAAGCCAAAAGGGGTGCTTTCCCCCCATTGCGTGTTAGCTATAAGAATTCCCCTCCTTATAAGAAGGAATTCTTTATTTTCCTGGACTTATCAATCACATGGACAGGATGGGAGAATGCAACAATGAACGAGAGATAGAGAACCGGTCGATTTCTTCTGTTTGTCCCCGACGTAACAATCTATTAGGAGCGTTTCTGGGCTAAAGCAGGTTCCCCATCAGCTTGTTTTCGACACGTGCGTTACTCGGCGACAAGGTCATTTTGGGGACAACAATAATTTTTTCGGTTCTTTCAAATCGAGAAAGCTCTCGCGTTCTGCAATAACAAGAGCCAACACACACGCAATAAGGGGAGCCTACGAAGGTCACGTGTCGGAAATACCTTCCCAATGGCTTGGTAGCCGCGTGGAGCGGCAGAATTTCCAGCTATCTGAATTGGTGCGTTTCAAGGGTATTTGGGAGATAAAAAGAAATTCGGAGACATCGGAGATGTTTTCCGAGAACGGTATTGATACTATTGTAATGTTGATTGGACGATTTACTGCCCATTGTCTGTCCTTGTAGGGGAGCAAAGTTTATTACACCAATTAGAACATTTCCGAAAAATTGCTTTGAATTTTGTAAAGAATTTCGTGTACAACTGAATACTGTATAGCACTGTACGTATGTTTTGTCCAGGGGTTATAACATTGAATTCAAACCTGTATTACATTCAATTATTCAGACTTAGGATAAACGATCGAATTGCGCTCATAAAACGCTTAAGGTTTAAGTTTCATTGTTGGATTTTATTTTACTTATTTTATAAAAAGTTCAAGTCCCGGGCATAATGTTAATTCCTTCCAATGTTATGCAAAACACGTCAATTCTACACTTGTACACGCATCCGGGTTTCAATTTAGCAGTGTTGTACAAACATTCCCATCATTTCTTACTCGAAACTATTCCTAAATTCTTAAAAGATTCTTAAATTCCTTCTTATGTTTCGCTCCTATGAGATATGCAACGGAAATATTTCTGTTCTTCGTTCCTCTTCCTTTCTCGCCCTTTTCTTCCGATTTGCACATTTTCTTGTAGAGTACTCCATAATTGTTCAACAGTTTAGCCCTTCAGCGCTCTCGCTTCCCAGAAATCGGTATATGACAAAAATCCTGCGTTTGATGTATCGAAAACGATTTTACAACGATAAGATCGCTTAAAACGGTCGAAAACTTTCGGGGAAACGTGATTTTTCTTTTCCAGGGCGAAATTCGCGTCAGAATTACGCCACAATTCACGTAGACCAGGTCGTCTTGCACTCTTGTCTGAGTAATCCTATGTCTAGGGTACAGTACGTTCCATTTTTCCTTCTTGTATGCAATATTCTCCATGTCTCCCTCTTCCACCCTCGCTATCTAGGCCTAAAAATAGGCCCAAGCCGCCAAAAAGTTATCTTAAGGGTGCACAAGGGAGCGAAAGGCGACAAGGGGGAAAACTTGTGCTTCAATAGGCCTCAGTGCGTCCGGTCCCGTTGCATTATATGATTGGTACCGTACGTAAGCAGAGTAGGCCTACTGGGTCTGTCAAGTTATAGCAGGAAATAAGAGGAAGGAAGCCCAACTAGGTCACCTGCTCAGCTTTTTGTGAAAGCAAAGCTTCTTTACTTTGACAAGCTTCAGCTTGGGAACAAAATTGGGCTGAGAATTTGAATGTTTTCTTTCTTCGGCCTTTTATTTATTTATTAAATAAAATTTAGTTTGCATGAGTTTGGGGTGGCAGAGCAAGGCGCTTATGCAAAGAGCGTTCGTTAGAAAGTGAGAATAGGGGGTATACAGTGAAAAAATAAAAATAGTTCGTGATTGTAACGAAAGCCACTACAGTGACGCGAAAGAAAGCTGATTGAAATTTTAGAAAAGTTTCCGAGGGAGGTATTTAACTGGGCGGGTTGCGTTGGGTTGAACGTTCAGTAATGAGGCCAAGTGAAAGAGCCAGTTCAACGTCCCCGATTTCTTTTCGAGGGCAGGAGTGAGTCGAAAAAAGAGCGAACGAGCGCAAGGAGACCGAAGAAAAAGACCCAGCGTCTCTGACGTCGAAAGTGAAGCGAACGCCAAAATATCCGCAAACCGTGGCAATCAAACAAACCTTCGCATGGACCCAATTACTCCAAACATCCTCCTTTTATCCAAACGTGACACAGAGCCGAAATAAAGATGAATACAAAATCCTTTGTTGAAATCCTAGGTCCATTCCCTTTTCCCTAAACCATCTCGTCTGCAAAACTGTCTAAAGACAAAAAACCGTAAAATTTGATCCTCAAAAATTAAACTTCGAAGGTTAATTAGCAGAAATAGATCGTAAACGAATAGGTTTTAATTCCAATGTGTTCGGTAACGCAAACACCAACAGAATAGCTGAAGCTTTTTTAAAAAGAAAGAAAACACGAGAGAAGGGAACTTAAGGACTGAAGAGCGAAAAAAGAACGGTGTACGGAATTTTGGGTGAGTAGGTCACTAGTCCCATCCTCTCATCTTCAAGCTATTTCAACTTCCGCTTTCCCACCTGAACCCAAAGACTGGACCAGTACTACTACCTGTGTGCCCATATACGTACCACGGCACCTTAAGACGTTTATATAAAAATTTGGAAATACAAAAAGGCAGCAAGAAGTCGTCGAAACCACGTGAATGAACCGTTAGGTTACTACGGCTGCCCTTTTGGGTTGACTCTTAGAACAAACTCAATAGAAAAAGAGGTCCAACCTAAACGTCGATCGACCATGATACTATTGTAGCACCTGGCATTATTGCACTGTTTGCGCCTTCCCCAAAGAAATACTAAGCAAAGGTAGCAACAAAACAAACGCACTGAAAAGGTATTGAGAGCCACTTACGGTACTTTGCACATAATATTCCGTTCAAACTTTTAGTTATAGCTTTGGAATTGTCCTCCACACAATAATTATAGGAATTTTTCCGACCACTGAGCTCATCACTTAAATTTCAAGCGTGTCAATACTGTTTTTATTTAGATCATTGAACAGTAGTTTTTTTTTCACCATAAATACTCTTAAAATTTCTGCGACACTTTTAAACTCGCTGGATTTTAGGCAAAACTGCGTCGTGTTCGTAGAATTGAAGTTTAGAATTGAAAGACTGCATATGGAAATCGAGTGTCAACTTCCCCCTCGCTGGCTCTACGCGTACTGGTACTGTTCCAACTGTTTGTTGGGGGCTAGACTCACTCTACCTGGGCTAGTTTCGTACTACACTACACTCGGACCGGCACGCTGCTAGAGAGAGCAGACAGGGCCGGTACGCCCACCCAAGCCACCCAACCCCTTTTTCGCCTTCCCGGCTTACTTTTACACGAAGGGGAAAAGAGAAAGATAGAGAGAGAGGGGTGGGCTAACCCACCTGAAGAAGAACTAGAACTGGCACGGTACTGGCACGGTTCAGGTGGAACAAGTTGCAGCCCTTTATGCGACAGTAATGCAAGTAAAATAGCAACAGTAGGAATTCCCCGAAGCTATCTAGAGAAGGCAAGGGGAATTAGGGAGAAGAAGAAGAAAAAAAAACAGCTAGCCAAGGAAAAGAGAGAGCTGTTCGCTCAATTAAATGACGAACCCAAGGATCTACCGCTCACGATGACGGATTTTTTGACCCATCCCCGTGGTGATCCAACTTGATCCACCACGGCCAACAATCAAGTACAGAACATAACTACCACTTTCTCTCTCCTTTCTTTCCCAAAACGTGTTAGTGTCATTGAACTTCGGTGGAGGAAGAAAAAAACAACAAAGAAAAAGTCACGTGCAGAGAGTTTTGTTGACTGTCACCAAATTGGGAACAAAAATCATAACTCGACGAAAATTACGCGAGTTTACTTTGTAGTTTATAATAATGGCTTTGGCTCAGAATTTGCAGCACATGGGAAATGAGTAATTCTAAAGAAATGAAATAGTAAAATACGATGATCATAACGAATATGTTCGAGACAAGCAATCTAACCATATAGTCGCGTTTTAAGTAAATGCGAAATATAATACTGCACATATTGAAGTGTTTAAGAATGAAGCAAAACTAACGTGTAGGTAGAATCATGTACTAGATTTGCAAATAAATATATAAACTAGATAGAAATTTACAAGAACAGTATCAACCGAAATCTGTAGAAATGTATGGAAGGTATACAAGAAGATTGTTAAACACATAAATAAAATATAGTGAAAACGTCCAAAAATCGTGTTTACAGAGAAATTTTATGAAATATTAATGGTGTAACTACAGCTAATATAATAGAAAACGAAGATAACAACCGTAAGATTGGTTACGTTCATTTTGTTATCAGGATAACCATCCCGCAGAGCTGCGTAACAATCGAATATCGTAATTTTCGAAAAACTGCACTTAAAGCTAGTAAAGTAACTAATAAATAGGGTATGTTCGTATATTCGTACACGGAAACTTCCATGCTTCAAAGTTATTGTTTCAACATCCTCAATCGGTTGCATAGTCATTGTAAGGGGATGAAACACACCGCAGTATTATCACTGTCGGGGCCTTTTTGAATTTTTTATTCTTTTTATGACTCTATAGCAGTGTTACTTTGCATATGAAAAGGTTGATAATTCTCGACAGTTTCCAACTTGGCGCATAGGGGACGTTCACCCGCTCAATTCCCAGTGTTCTCTGTCGTTTTTCTAGGGCAATATCCCAAATCAGGTGCATACAATAAATTGCCAAGACGAACAAAGGTGTTTGAAACACAACCCAAACACTGTCTTCGATAAATAGGACACGAGCTACTGTCGAGCGTCTATCGTGGTTCCGACTCCCAATGCGTTACTCATATGCGTAAGCTGTTCCACATTTCCCCCTCTCCCAGTGAACTCTTCCCCATCCCTCGTATAGACCATATAATAACAGGCAAAAGTGTGGGGATGAAGAGGGTGTCATTGCCCTAGAATGCGTCATGTAAATGAGTACGCGCTTTTCCTTCTTTTTGTCTTTTTTTTCGATAGGTACTAACACCACACATACACAAACATAGCACATTGACCTATTTGAGGGCCAATACAAGGTTTACTTCTTTTCTGCTACGTTTTTTAAATAAACAAATTCTACTTTCTTTGTGTAAAAAAAAGAGAATGAAATGGCTAAGATTTCCTATAGGCCAATGACTTCTTTGCTTTTGGACGTTTCGGGAGCAGGCAACAGACTTTTGAAATCGCTTTTACTTTCCTAAACTTGAGCAATCCATTCCCGAAGCGCCTGGTACTGTGAAGTACACGTACCCGAGTACTTAACCGAGTACTGAACCTCACTTTCACCCTCAAAGTGTACAAAAGCTCATTCACCCCTATGACGCGTTCATAATCTGTACCCGTTCTGTTTTACATGCCCAAATACATATATATCTATACCTTTGAAACTCCAAACTTGGGGGCTCTCACGTTCATCCAACTTTAATTGGGTCAATAATCTCGCAGATCGTGAATGACATCAATGCATGCAACGTAAGCGGTGTCATTAGCATGGACGCCCTTGTCTCTTGGCCCCTAACAACACCTCACTTTCACTCTTTTCAAGTTTTCCTTTGGGCCTTCTTTTTGGCAGACTCGGCGCTGAAGCACAATTCACAGCTTCCCAACAAAGAAAAGTGTATAAGAAAAAAAAATGACGGGGCCAATGGACTCTTGAAAAGGCCCGAAACTCGGACTTGTAAACTTTCTACTATCCTTTTCCCGTTTTTCTTTTTAAAATCTTGCGAGCACGAAAAAATTGGTGGGAACGAGTGAGATACAGCCAGAGGCTTGACAAGAGTAGCCTGGCATCGAAATTCTATTGCAGCCTGTCGAGGAAGGCTGTTGGGTACTGGCATACTGGTCTGGCCAGGCTAAACAAGCTCCGCTGTCTCTAAAGTCCCGTTACAGCTTCCGTTGGCTTTTGAGCCGGTTTTAGGTAAGCTTGTCAGGACCTGCATAGACGACGAGCCCGAAAAGCTGCCGTTGCGGTTGTACAGTTAGACCTGTATTGCGTCCCAAGTATGCTGGCAGTAGGTAAGCGGACTAAAGGACTCACCTACTGCTCCCGGCAAGGTAAGGAAAACCAACGGGATCTCAGGGAAGTTACGTTACGGGCTACACCTTACGAATAGTAATACTCGGCAGCAAAAAGAGGAAGGAAGGAAAAGGGAATTGCCCCCGAGCTAGTTCCGTCCCGGGCTACTGTGCGTCCCGTCTGAACTCGCTTAATTGAACCAATCATTGCCTCTAAACGACTTGCGAGACTGCTATACACAGTAACGATTGTGCGGATTTTTTGCTATGAGCCGTCTCTTATCGCTCTGCGGGCACTGAACTGAACGGGGGGGGGGGGGGGGGAGGGTCATAAAATTCCTTTTTTCCATAAATAAACGCAATCGGTAGTGCAAAAACTTTTTCCGAAATTATGTAGCATTACGATATAATTATATTATGATTAGTTCAGCATGGTAATAAATTAAATTTAAAAAATATTACTATATTATGATAGAATTTTACAAAGGTTTTTACTGCAATACATGCGATCATGTATGAAATATTCTTGTGCTATGAAGTTCTTATATTTTTGTACATACTTGTTAATATTTTCGTTTTTTAACGGATCAGAATCGCGAGTCGTCTGTATCCCTGATGGTACCCCTTGTACTGAACGGCCTGCATTCAGGCTTGGAAGTTCTTATGAACAGTCACGATGTAATTTAAAAGCTTCTAAAAGTGACGGGCTTTGCTTTTGACTATTACCCCGTTTTCTGTATAAAGCTACTACCCTGGAAGGTTTTCATCCTTGCGATCTCTGAAGTTTGATCACTCGCTCTCCACTGAAAGAGGAGCCAACCATTTTACGTAATGAGTTGTAAAAATTGACTGAGCAAAATTATCTCCTAAAAGCACGTTTAAGTACCATCAAAAAGAACAGTGGACGTGCGACTTAACACATCCACCGTTCCAGTTTTTTTTATGAACTCCACCTAAACTCGCCAAACTATAAAGTAATCCGTCGTGGAACCTTGAGCCACGATGCCATAATATCGCAATTCTTTTCATACACACTTTTCATTCTCTCTTTTTGTTTAAAAAAATCTCCCTTTTCATATTTTAGTAATTCTGTAAATCTTAAAATTTCAGGACTGTTAAGGAAGGGGGAGTCTGGATAATAATTGATTTTAGTGTCTAATTTCCGGGCATTGCCCATCTAATGTATTGTACAATACATTTCAGATTCATCCCTTGGTTTCGAAAAGCGACACACAATATTTTCAATTTCAATTTAATATTTTCAATTTGTATTGTTAATTATTTTTCACGTTTATTTTATATTCACATATTTAAATGGGAGTTTTCAAGATCACAAAGGAGCCAACGTCCGATTTGAAAGTCTACATGCAGATCTTGGGATCAACGCTCAATTTTACGGACTCTTGTTCAACAGGCTGTATTACTCTCGAAGTTAATTTCGAAAAAAAGTCCTCGAGACGATCAGCTCACGTGTATGCAGGAAAAGCAAGTTTAAAAGAATTATATGCGTATTAAAACCAATTTACTGGCAATAAACGCACGCCATGCCTCTTAAGTCCGTCTTGACGAGTTCCGCTGGGAGCCTCAAACCCGTTTAACCCAGTTGTATCGATTGCACATCGGATTCAGCATGGAGGGGTGGCCAGGGGTTTTCATTGCCCCACAATGGCGTCCTGTAACCCAAGGGCTCATTACACGCGTTTACTACCTACTCTCCTACTACGCACTCACGCACTTTACTTACGTATTCACCCTTGTTTCTTTCCTCCTTGCCTTATCCCATCGTTCGTCTTCTTGTATAGGGAATTTCCACCCCCTACCCCCAACTTTTCGCCCCTGTTACGATAGGTCAACGTCCTCTATCTCTCCCCACGACGCCCTTTGCCTTTTTCCTAAATACGCCGCCATACTACAATTTCTCTCCTTCACCCTCTCTCCCGATGTCTCTCCTCTTAGCCCCAGTAGTGCAAAAGCTCGCTCTCCACGAGAGGATTTCGCCTCCATCCCGTCTACTATTACTACGGGTTTCCTTGTTTTCCCCTTCCACCCCGAATTTTGCTTTTTCTGGACTGATCGATACTGGCATTACTACGGTTAGCCCCGAAGCCCGTAGAGTAAAGTGCAGTTCTTGCACCGTACCCCAATATACGGATCTATAAGCATTTCTTCTCTCCCTCCCTCTTTTTCTTGCCTTTTAGAAAAAAATAACCGCATGTGAAAATAGCCTCTCTTTCCTTCCACTTAGTTCTAACGTTCTTCGCCCTTCGCCTCTCCTTCAAAGAACGTACACGAACGTGCAATATGTGTACATAAAACAAGACCGATGAAGTAACTATAAAAAGGGCCAATAAGTAGCTTTTATACCGATATGCTCACAAAAAACTGGTACGATGTAATGCCGGTTGGTACGCAGGTTGTCCCAGATTCTTTTGAACATTCCCGTTGCCCAGTTAGGTCTAGGTTTAAAACATATTCCCTTAGCATGTGAGATGGTAATGCAGGTTCATGATCGTGATTCCACCTCCTCCCGTTAACCATCCCCTATAGAATGCATTAAAACGCCATGTATAACAACAAATTCATTGCGTGTGTTCGTATAACGCGGTTTCTATGGAGAAAAGGTTGTTCACCTGAAGGGCGGAACCTTACCCTACAAACGTCCCTGCCCCCTACTTCCCTGTTCGCTTTTCGTCCCAGTCACGAGGGCGATACTGAAAATTTGATCTCGCTCCACATTCCTTCTTTTGTGGTGAAGTAACGTCCTTTTTTTATATAACTACAGGAATAAATCTCAGTTTTGTCCAGCGCGAGTGTGCGATCTCGAGAGCAAAGAAAGCTCAAGAATTTCAAGGGGAATCTAAAAGAGCCAGAGAGTCTGATCCAAAAGGGCCATGACCTTCCAAAGTCACTCAAGTAATGACGTCAGGCGACTCCGGCGTCCAGGTCGTCGCTTTTTTTGTAATCTCTCTGCACTCTGGGTTTCGATTTTCTGGCATGCCGCCATTTCCCGTGTCTACTTCTCCTTTTCCTTTTTTCTGATATTGCCAGCTTCCCTTTTAAGCATCTCTGCCATGTCTCCTCCCACAGCCCGTCTCCATTTTTTGCCCTCCCAAAGTTGTCGTTCAAAAGGTTAAAAATAAGTTATGACTCGTTGCCTCCTAACTTGTGATTTTGGGGCGAACATCGTTCACAATTAACTCGAGAAAGAAAAGTTGATAAACGAAAGAATGTTCTCATTATTAATTTCGCGTAACTTTTAGAAGCTTCTGACTTTTCCAAACAAACTCTCTAATCTCTTTCTGTCGTTCTTAATATAATTATCGCACTATTTTCAAAGCTCCGCCCCCTCTCCCTAGGGGTCGACGCTCTCAACGCTTTGCACCCCCCTTGCTTCAGTCTAGAATCGATCCGGTGATCTGGTGTCTCTCCCTCCAAAATTCACCCCCTCTTCCCCTTTTTCGTGTGTACTGTTCACTTCCCGAAAGCCGAGGCCATGGCCAGGGACACACACTCACGACCGTACACGCACACGTATCCACGTACGCATCCTGTTCAAATACCCCCTACCCTAGAATACAAGCAACGTTGTCAGCTCTCGCTTCACGACACGATCAGTTCCACGTCTATCAAAGATCATGAAAAGCTTAACACGAACAAAGTCGTTCAATTCACACTTTCTGCTTTCATAGTATAGCTGACTGTCATTATAGCAACCAAAAAGTTATTTTTTCAACAAAGTTCTTTACTATATTATAAAACCAGGCCTATGAGCAACGTTCATAACGAGACGCTAATAAAAAACGGGTACTGTTTAACGTCACATGGTACGTTAGGCGTCCCAGGTTATTATGAACGTCTATCATGTGAATACTGGGCTTACTTTTGGGACAAAATAAATCTAATTTTGGAATAAAGCTATTTTTGAATAGACAGGTAATGTTTTAGAAGTTACTTTTGTCACAAAGAGTCGGTATTTTACTAATTCACTCCTATTTCGTAAGTAAGGGGAGGAGCTTGTTTTCTGGTAGTTCCGGTGTAGCACCACGTTTTGCTAAACACACGTCTTCCCCTACCGTCCAATTAAGTTAGAAAGCTTTTTAAAAGCTAATGTACATTTTGCGACGAACACAATCCTTCGTTTTTCGTTGTATTACCTTTTCTCGTAATTAGAGAAAATCTCCATATTTTCGAGCATGAAAACTGAGAACCGAGATAACTGAGTTATCTTTCAAGGTCGTAAATAAAACTGGCATAGAATTAGACCTGTCTGTATCCAATTTCTTCGTTCACGAAAAATAAAATAAAAAGAAGCAGGCGTCTGTTTCGTGTCCGTCTGTTCCGCAAGCCAAGCCAGGCTGAATCACGAAAAAGACTTTTTGAACATCCAGGGTCGAGGACATCGTAACTAACGCCTTTCATCCACGTCGCACTTATGCCTGCCCCAACTTCAACTTCCGCATTCTCGGTAGGCCTGCAATCCCTAGGCAACTTTGGCGCACTGTCTAACACCACTTTATGAAACGCTAAAGCGCAATACTAACCGCCACTGCACTCCACAGCCAATTGGGCCGATTGCAATCTTTTAACTCGTAAGGAGATCACATTAAGAATGGTCCAACTTACCGCTTGGGTTGTGAGCGATTTTCCCTGTGATTACGTTAGTATTATCCATATTTCGGGGAACGACATGTTCGTCCAAGTCTAGGCACATCACAGTGACCATTTCCTTCGCACAGACATTCAACGACTGGCTTTTTGCCCTGCTACCAGCGACGACCTCCAGAACAGAACAGAAACGGCCCTAGGAAGCCCCATTCAACGTGAGGAATCTCCTTCAGCCCTCCTATAACGGTGCCTACCAAGTTTCTAACGGTTCTCCTTCAGTCAAGTCAGACCTGGCGCACATTCCAGGTGTGCAGACGCCCTTATTCCCTACACTCTACTTTTTCGAGCCTCCTTGTCCCACTGCGGACACAACCTTTAATTTTTACCTTTCGGTTCACTTTGGGCTTGCCATCTGGAAGGGGAAAGAATGGACAAGGCCGAGGTTGCTATTGTCATAAAATGCCTACCACGGTCAGCCACCGAAAGGTCAAGGGTTAACCTTATAATAATAAACTCGACATAAAATCCACAAAAAGACCTGTTCCACTCCTTTACCTCCAGTCTTGTGCTCTACAATACAGAACACCCCGCTTAACAAGCAACGTTCGTTCCAGGAAGCCCAACGTAACCCAAACCAAAGTACTGTACACGGAACCTGTTTTGTACTCGGACTCCCCAAACGTGCTCCCAAAATTCCATGACAGAGATACAGAATTAGAAACCCGTGCTCAGGAGCGCAAGTTCGTAACTTTTTTACGAATAGAGTTCAGGCACGTTTTCTGGAAATTACCTAGAGGTCAGAACGACGGATGCCATGATCGAGTATTTGATAAACGAGTTATCAGTTGGAATTAACGCTTCCCGATGAATTCCGCAATGACGTCAAGCAGTCATTAAGATAATTTTTAATTCTTAATAGTCTCTGAACAAAGCGTCGTTACTTGTTTTTCGAGTAAAATCTCGGTTTTACGGACTGATAAGTGGGAACGGAGGTACTATCTCTAGTACCTAGAAAGTAATCTTCCTAGTAATTTCCCGTAAGACATTATTGCTTTACTTACAGAGAGGAAGGCTGGTCAAGAACTCCAGCTTAAATTGAGGCACTTTTTGCAAAAAAATCGCATTGTAAGAGGGGCTTACCTCTGTGGTTCAGTCTAAGGGAAGCGCTACTCTACCGAAAATACGCCTAAGAGCTAACCTGTCCTTTCGGGAGAGAAACAACAGCAGCACCTTGACGAAAAGATTAAGGTCAACCTGTTGACCTTTCGGGTACGAGTTGGCCATTTTTATTTTCTCTACCTTTCCTTTTGGACAACAGTAAATGCGGTGTCTCCGCTAGTCACCTAAAGGAGGTCATATATAGCTTGCCTATGGTCCAGTTATACAAAAAGTAAAGAAAAAAAATAAACAGCGTTTCAAAGCTGGCATTGTTATAGAACAACTCGGCGACGAAGGCGAAGGGAAAATCAAGTTCAGAAAGTTGCTTAAGAATGCTTTATCTGGTGAAGTTTGGCCAAGGACCAAACTTCCGTCCCCCGTTGCTTTGGCTGCTGCTGTTGTTGGTTCTATAATAACTGATACACAAGTTGCAAGACCGACAGGTGGACTTGAAAACAAGTATTTTGGGGTATACTTTAAGGACGAAGGCTTTTCCGTGGAGCTGTGGATGAAATTCCAAAAGTCACTTAACAATCTGTGGCGCTGGAATGACCTATCGCCGTTCGTAAACGTCACGTATGAGTGTCTGAATGCGGGTTATCCCGTGCAAATATTGACCGAAAACAGCAGTGAACCTTTGGCTGGGATTCCAAAGCCTATTTTCCTTTTCGCCTAGAATTGACTAAATACAGTCAACAAGTGGATGATAACCTTGCTAGAGCATCCTTACAACAAAGCCCACGCTTTAATGGTTTACTTTAAAAAAATCTCTAGCTCGCTTACATTAGTGCGGTTTTATTAGCTTAGGGATTTTGCGACAAGGCTTGTAAGACTTCTTTTGATTTAAAAAAAAATTAATACAATATTATGATTTTGGACCAACTAAGTTAATCTATAACTAATAATTCAAACATGTAAAGAAAGAATAAAATGAACATAATTTAAGATGTAAAATAGCATCTCAATTCATGCTGGTATGAACATATGAATTAATACTGAAATTAATTTTCAACTCCTTTTGGTATTAAGACATCTAATTTTGATTAAAATTTATATAAAGTATTTTAGGGTTAAAATGTTTGGTTTTAAGAACTCCCTTGACCCGATGTCCGATGGAGTGAACATACAAATTCAAAAAAAAAAATCAAAAAGAAATTTATATTAAAAATATTGAATTTTAGAGCTATACTAAACCTTAAAATGATTCGAACTTGTATTCGAACCCGGAAGGAAGAGACTTCAAGTAATCTAGACGCACATTTTTCACAGCCGGCCTTTTCCTTACATGCGGTTTCGTCTTTTTCGTTACGCACGTATATTGACAGAAGGACGCTGTGTCGTTTCCCACATACGCGACCTATACTCAAATATTGGTGTGCAGCTGAAAGATTTTCATGCTGTTACGAACGGGTCTCTTTCTTTACAAGCGGGTTCCTTTGCAATTTCGTACGCTCCTTTGAGAAATAAAAACATATGTATCATAGGTACCCGACACTTGCATCCCAAAGGTAATTCGCAGACATGTGTTATGTGCGGAACCGTCCCGCGAGTTCCCCAGCTAGCGAATTGCCTCTGACCAGCAAGGTTCGTGGCGTTAGCCTACGGACTATTCCGTGTCTTTTTCTTTTTCTATACCAGTGCTTACGAGTGTTGTGAAGTGCTGTAATCGATTCGCTATTTTGTCAAGGTTCTTTATTGTGGCGTAAAAGTGAAGTTTAAGTTCTGGATCTTCGGAGCCACAATGAAAATTTAAAGCGTGAAGCGGCCAACGGTTCCTTCTCGTAAACAATGAAAAATTGACAAGAGCGCAGTGATATTGTTCTCTCAACAATGAAAACAACGAAGCTAAACAATGAACTTGTAAAGTCACTTATCTTTATCAGCAACGTTGTCATTTCCTATAGCTCTTTTTGTTAAACTTCTTACGTTATCCGAAATCTTCGCCTGTTAATTAGCAGACGTAGCTCCTAATCACAGCTTCCAGTTATAAACGCCAACAAGCTTACCTTGTGCGCAGCTTGTATAGCCTACTTAGATATCAACAAGAACAAAAATAAAATTAAACTCACTTAGAAGTACAATATATACTAAGAGCATAAAAACCTGGGACATCGAGCGCAAACATTACATATATTTAGTCCCATTTTTTATGGCCATTACATGAACTACCATGCTAGTCCAGTAGAACTTCGGCTTTACGGCTCTCGTCGATAGGATTCTGGAAGTAACGGACAGCGGTTTACTACATGGAGCGCCAGACATCTCCGATGCTTGCTTAAAACCTATTCGAGTTATAGTCCGCAGTCAACCACTCGAAATTACGGACAAATCACACATATACCTTTTCTTCCCTACATAATTAAGTGAAAAAGAGGCAAATATACCCATCAATACTCGTGCCAATTGATTCCCTTATTGCATTTCAGGCAAACCTCAGAAATAACTGGCTGCTCGACGCGTAGGAGCTATTTATAGTACTACACGTAATAGCTCCGTACTTGCATAATGAACTTCTGTCCCATCACGCGGAGGACCTTAATTTTTTGTTATTTTCTTTCCATTCCCTTTTCTGTGAAAATAATACGAACAGCTAATCAACTTCTTTCGACCAATACTGGGGATAGAAGCAGAATAAAAAAAAGGCTTGCTGGGGAAGGGAAAGGCCCGCCCCGTTAGTGTCTGCGTTCGCAGTGAGTGTCCCAATTTCACCGTCAGGTTCAATGCCTTGGCGCTCTACTATTTTTTTCTTTTTCTTTTCAGGTTCCATTCTTACTTTATTTTATGTTTACGTGTGGGCCCGGGGAGGTTTTCGCTTTCTAGTAAAAGCTTTCCTTTAAGGCCTTGCGCAAAAGTAGTTTCCTTTCTCGAGTTTTTCGTAAACATCTTTCGCCAGAATCCGTCCCTCGTATTCCGGCCGTTTAGCCCTTGAAACTACGTCCGCCCACACTGGGCTTTTCCATTCAGCTCTCCCAATTACGACGTCAAAGGGAAGTATTACAACAATGCACAGTGCCGTCAATTATACAGCCTCGATAAGTGGTTAACAGCCTGGGGCAAAAAACTGGTCGAAGCTGTCGAAACTTTTAGAGTTCGAATCCTGTTCAATTCTCCCCGTTGTAATTATTGTAATCAGAGGTATGAAGGCTGAAAATTGCTGTGCTCCAAACGTGCTGTATAATTGCTAAGGCCCTAGTGTTAAGTGACGCTATCAAATTTGTTCGGCGTTTTTAAACACGGAACTTGATCGGAAAAGTATTCATCGTTATCCAAGTTTTAAGCAATATATCTTATGGCACATTTTATTCATGGAATATACCTGCAATTATACATGTACAATTTGTGTAATCAAATGTACCTCCTGAAACGTATGTTACTAATTAGCACGAATTTGGTTGAAATTAGTCCAGCACGGCTTGTTCGAAAGAAATTATATCTTGGTACTGACAAACCTTTCCAATACACAAATATTGTCAATATAGGGAAAGCTACAGAGTGAGTTACAAATTTTTGCCTCCAAATCCCAACCAATTCCGAATGGCCTCCACAGGGACTGATTATTGTCGCAGGAATTTGCAATTCTACCACAGTCGCCATGGAACCAAATATATATTTTTTACATTCAAATATTCGCTATTTTTAAAATAAAATTTAATTTAAACTATTTTTTACGATTCTTTACCAGAGAACTACAAACATGGAAGGTACCTTGAAGGAGAAACACCAGACGCAAATTACACTATATAAAAAAGCTCATACCTGACGTTTGTAAGAAATAAATATGTTCCCCCCAATCTGCACTTTTGCTTACGAACTTATTGAACGACTTCATAGTACTAGTTGCTACTATCCTCGTTAGAATAATAGTTCTTGTTTCGGGAAACCCTTACGATACTGTACAGCATGATAATGTTACACTCGCTTATCGTTTTCGTGATCTGACCTCATTATGATTAACACCACACACACGCTACAGTATACGCTGCAATACGCGTTAACTTTCAGAGCTATGACTAAGTCCGAGTGCTTGAATTTAAAGGGCTTATTCCAGCGAAAAAGTTCCCTTCTTCCCTTTCTGCTCGGTTTCTTAACTTAACACTCCAATTTTAGGGCTATTTATTTTCCGACGGGTTTCCAAATTCAAAACTCAAGGGTTTTCAAATCATGATTTCTCAGTCACTAATTTTAAATCGATTTTTTTCTAATAATATTACTGAACATTAGCCAGTAATTTTCGTGAAATTCAAGCAGACTCATTCACGCACCCTTCAATACCTACGGGTTACAGGAATTGAAGGGTTGGGAAGTCGCAATGCGTTCAGGTACCCTACATTTGTATAGAGGTAGTCGCGGGCTGGTTTTACTTTTTCTTCTTTTGTTTTGGTTCCTTTCCCAACGAAAGAAAAAAAGAGGCAAGTCCCTGAAAAGCCTTTAAGTTACAACGAGTTTGGAAGGTGTCGATGACTCCGTGAGCTTAAATGAGGTCGGTGAAAGTGGCCGTGGCAAAGGGCTGCCGACCTACAAAGCGGACAGGGCCTTCACCTTTATCATTCCCATTTACCTTTATAGAAGCACACATGCTCAAGTTACGATACCAACTATGGCCTTTTTTCCTCTTTCCGTTCTATAATCGCGAAATAATTACAGTAAGGCTTTTAAGCATTTGCGTATCACCGGAAGCTTTATAATATGGCAAGAACGCTTTTTTTCCGTTTTAGCCATTTTTTTGGAACAATAATATTGTTTTTAAAGCCTGCAAACATCATAAGCCCGTAAGATTACGTAGGCTTTTTTTACTCTCGGTCTTTAGGAAACTTTACAAAAACATCCCAAGATTAGGGTTTTATGGAAGAAGGAAAGAAATCAAGGGAGAATGCGGCGGCCAATTAAATCGTAAATGAGCTGTAAAATAATCCTAAAATCCTAAACGGGCTCTTTCGTGTTTGATCCGTAAAGCGCATTGTGAGCTTCATTCGCTAAAATAATTATTTTTCTAATTACCGCGTGTCAGATTTGCAGTTTTATTAAGAAACACGGACATGATTATATCATAAAATATACCCGTTTTTCTTATTGGTAGATTTTCTAACTTACCTTATTGTCTTCAATGTTGTTTTTTCTTGCATATATTGTACATTTTTATTTCATTTGTTTGCAATTTAGGTGCACTAGTATGTATTTGCTATATGCTGGCACGGTTGTCCGTTACTTCGAATATGTCTTACGAAAGAACAAAGATTTAAAAAAATGAAACATGCCACTGAAGCAAAAGAACTAAAAAAAATCTTGCGTACACCGCGTACTTTCATACAACTCTGCAGGAGTACTATTAACAAAAATGTTCATAAATATTCGCCGAAAGAACAAAACGAATAATTGACGTCAAGAAAATGAATAGTCCAAGAAAAAGCAAAAGGAACGCCGAAGAAAGACTCAGATCATTTCCAAGGTTAGCGCAGAGGTAAGTATACGCTAAATGGCTGCAAATTCCGTAACCCCAATTTGGGGTATTTGGGCTCATAGTGGTCTGCCAATTTTGAATTCTGTTTGTGAATTGGTGTCGAGGGCAAACGACGAAACGAAACGAAAGGAAAGGAGGAATGGACGGTCTGACGAAGTAAAAGCTTTTTGCTCTGCTTTTACATCACCGTTAGCAGAGACCATGGCACCAGGTAAAGGTCCATGTCCGTTACCAAGGTCGACGGTAAATCCAAACCAGCGAAATTGCTATGCTAAACAACCACTTTTTCTTTCTTTTCTTTTTTTTTGTAGCCGATTCAATGTTTATATACCAAAGGAGCCCTGATTACCCGACTTCTACCACCCGTCAAACCAATGGAACATAATTGTTCCTTGCGTCTTGATATCTGATCTTCATCTTTCTAGTCTTTTCCTTCTACACGGTAAGTCGTTCGATAACACCGAAATTCGCACATTATCGAAAACCAAAGAGTACAGAAACATATATTTAAAAGAAATAAAGAATGAAACTTACAAAGAAACAAGAAGAAAGAAAACAATATTAGAAAAATACGTTTCGTAACGGAATCAAGCGAATATCAAAGAATGTACTTAATATCGATAGTTTTTTTCGGCTTTGTGAAAAAAGAACACTTGCTTTACAAATTGGGTCGGAATTGCGTGGGTTCCAGTTACTCGTAAATGATGCATCCAAAGCACGCCCGACATTTCGGTGTAAACCAGCCATTAATTGACAAGGTCACCGTCACCTCGGTTAAGCCTCGATTAGCAAAGACGAAAGTGGTGGATGAAACACCTGTGGCTATACACGTATCCTCCCTGGCCAAGTCCTCCAAGATTCAAACTACACTAAATCGATCTTTTTTTTAAGCCACGGGAGAGAATTGCAAATTTCTTTTTAATTCTTTGTTAAACAAACAAAATTGCGATTAACAATAAAAAACCGATCGTTACAGTTTTACAAAGGAAGTCTTCGAATATGGAGAAGCATTCGTATATGATTCACGCCGGCTCAAAAAAAGTCAATATCCTCTACATTGCGTAATTCCTAAAATCGCTTTAAGCGATTTTCTTGTTATTCTGATGAAAAACAAGTTCCCCTGTGAAAACCACACAACATCCTTTTCTAAATACAAATATTGTACTACAAAGCTCGCGTTAATTTGCGCTTGTCAATGTAAGCAATTTGTCCGATTTCATCAATCTCGTAATTTTTTGCAACACTTTTGCAACGCGTTAGTCATAATCTCAGTTTTTAGTGTTCTTGCATAGAACTTGACTAGGACAAGGCCGCGGAGCATATCCAACAATGCCTTTACCACCGCCGCATGGTTTTCAAACTCTTTTTTTTGCACCGAGCAACAAGCAGCATACCAAACACCTCCTCCTGCTTGTCTGAACCAACCTTTGCGTCAAGAAACAGCCCTCACCTCTTTTGCAGCCAGGAGGCAACCTTACCACGCAACACGGGGAAGAGAAAGTGTCTTTTTAAGGCGAACTCCGTGAATACGTATGCACATGAGCGCGGTATTACCCAAAACCGCTTCCACGGTCTCGGTCAACAGCCTCCGCGACTGTTGGCCTACATTTGCGACTTCGGGAAAGAGTAAATTGGCTTCATAAAAGGAGCTTTGAAAGACCCGCCAACCCCAAAAATGAACCTTACAACTTTTTTTTTGTGCCCAAGAGGCAAAATTTGGTCGAACCCAAAAAGTTCCTTCACCGCCGTTTCTTTTGGTAAAATGTATTTTTATGCGTTCATGAATAAGACAGGGAAAGTCGCTTGATGAGAGCGAGAGATAAAAAGAGCCACGAAGTTCCCGCTAAGTCTGAAGTGTTACAACTATTTGAAAACTTCTCTCTTTTTAATTCCTGTTTTTTTTCAGATGAGGGTCGCGTACGACCCATGTCTGGGGTATCCACGAATAAAGATCAAGAGTGGCGATTAACTGAAAGTCGTTTTATATCTAGTGAGAAACAAAACATGTGACGAGAAGTGGATGGACGAGAAAAAGGGGGGTAAGGTGGGGTTTTTTGAGTTCTGAGAAACTTTTGCGCGATTGCCCAAGTCACCGACCCATAAGTGGGTCAGTCAGAGCGTCATTTTCTTTCTTCGCCGAGCTGTCTTCGTGTATTGCACTTCATCAACTTGCTCCATAATCCTACGAAATAGCCCGTACGAGTTATAATGTTCTAACGCCCTGGGAGCGTCTCCAGTCGAGTTTATTCAAGATTGTTGCAAGTAGTACAATAACGTTCTTACGCCTTTGGTAGTTTCAAAGTATGAAGCTCGGAAAAGGAGGAAAACTTGTTTATAGAAACTTTCTGTGAGCTGGATTCTACGTATATATGGCGTCTCTAGCGAACGGCATCATACTAAATTGTAGGAAAGAATGAACGTGAAGCTCGCCCAATTATATAGAGCTTACACAAAGCAAACATTAAAAATAAAATACGCTGCTAATACATCCTATTTTGCTCCTAATTCCGGCTATTCTTATAGGAATAATGCAAAACATACTAATGGTCCGAAGGATACCAAGAAACGTTTTAGAGCTGAATAATTCTTATAATGATAATTTCGATTGACGTATCAATAAATGATTGGTTCATCAATAGGCGATGCTGACTATGGCATTAAACAGAAAAATATATTTGATTAAATACAATTTACTATGTTTGTACAACTGGCACGAAATATACTAATAATTCAAAGAATAACATAAGTGATTTACTACTAACTAAACAACTCCCTAATAATATTAATAGTTGTACCAATTCCGTGAAGTATTTGATTTAGTATAATTTGTACTTCTTTACAGACAACATATTAATGCACCAACACTATGAAGAATAACGCGAAATACTAGCGCTATGAAAAATGGTCAACGATCGTTTCCTTTGTCGACATAATTGCGTTAACTTAGCGTTACGCAGATTTGTTCAGAAAAATGTCGGATGATTCTTTTATTTTATCCCACATTAGGCTTTTAGCCTCTTGACGTTTTTCAATGGTAGCTGACAATCACATATTTGCCTCCCACGTACACACAAATTTCTAGTGACCCATAATTGATCGCAGTTTTGGCGCTTTTCATGGTTTTCCTAAGACTTCTGGCGATTGACGAATCTTGGCTGCTGGTATCACTAAAGATTGCAATATTTCCATAATACTTAACCAGTTACACAACCTACTTCGTTCAAGTGGAAACAAATGTGGACCGTATGACTGCGCATGAAAATGCATAAGGGAGATCTCCATAAACAGCTACTGATTGGCTTCGGTGTACAGACCAGCTGAGAGTAAGCCATAAGCATAACGCCGAAAAAAGTTGGCAGCTGCCCGGGTTTTATATCATTAACCGTTTCCCAAACCAAGCTGATAAAGAGCTTCTGGTTTTGTGGGATTTGGAGTACTACGATAGCAGCGAGCGATAGACCGCGGTCAATGCCAAGGCAACAACAACAACTGTACTACTGAAGGGGAAAAGGCCTACGCCATTGAAAAGAAAGCGCATTGGGCAAAACGTGGCGGACCTGTGCCGCCGGAAGAACTTCCCTTTTGAAGGCCTTTTCCCGGCAATCTATTCCAAACCAGAAACGCGTTACCGTTAGCGCAACAAGCCACAGCCTATGGCAGTTATGCCCATTTAACGGGTTTATGACGTCATCTGACGTTCATTCGCGCACAGTCTAGAACGGTTTAAAAATTTAAACGGTTAAACCCCTTACAAATGCAAATTGAACATTGCATACAGGGTGTGAAGAAGCAAGAAAACGAAGTGCAACGTTCGCTAAAGTATGTAACCCCCCGAACGGGCCTAACGGCCTTATGACGTCATCGGGTTGCCGCATAAACTTTAAAGATAGCTAGACTTAAATAAACGAAACGATAAATATGGTAGACGACAGAAAAAAAAGCCTAAGGATCAACTTACATTTTTAGCACGTCTGCTCCAGAGCTGTTAGCTTGCTTTCCGTGTCCTTGAAGAAAGTCACGTGTAAGCAGTTGAGATTTTTTTGGGGGGGTCTTTTCTTGCAGTTATTTTCTGGAGCGCTTCAAGTTTTTTTGCGGGAAGAAATGGAGAGTTTATTGTTATTGCGAAACTTTCGGACTAGTTTAATGAAAACTTAAGGAAAGAGGATATTCATTTGCCTTCTCTTGTAACAAAAAAGTTTAACTAACCACACAATATCACACATTACGGTTGTAGAACGTATAAGATTTGCACAACCTCCGAAGATTAATTGAGACACAACACTCAACTTGGAAACTTTGCCTTTTTTTACGTCGTCCTTGAAGGTTTTCACATGGGGAAGTTTGACAATTCGAGTTTTTAGCGTGAAAGCGTGCGAGTTCGTAATAAGGAGTGAAGAGAATAATAGGGGGGATTTAATCCCAGATGCTGGAGCATCCTGAGTACGACGGTATATTTTTTTTTTCACTTTACTCCTCGCTTACACACACGCACGCAACACGCACATATGTGTGTGAGCGTACTGTGTCCTTGGCCACTCGTTCACGTATGGGAGACCTTCGAGGTTTTAACCCTCACCCTTTCCAATATTGAGCCTCGCTAACCCTCCCGAACGTAACAGAGGGAGGATTCCATACAGTTACTCGACGCAGACGCAATTGCTCCGCAAAAGGGCACCCAATATGGCGGCGCCGGACGTCGTTCCCGGAGACACGTGACACAATCGAGTTCTCTCTACATACAGAATGTGGCTTTACCCTTCAGCTTTTAATTAGTAATGACCTTTGGATAGCGGCCCCTGGTTCCAGTTGCTCCCTGGGAAGTAGGAATGGGCGCAACACCTTATCAAAACAGCTTTCGCGCTGCCAAGGAGCTCGAGATGTCCACGTAAATGACTAATGCTTTTGTCAAGTCCTGTTAAATTGTTCCGCTTTCATTAAAAGAATTATAGCATCAGGGTACGAGACGAAAACGGAGCTGGGTGATTCACCAACAATTGCAGCAATCACTGGTTCACACTTTCTGATTATAGGCAAGAGTTGGCACGGTTTAATCCCGATTGATTTGCATAAAGTTACGCTACACTAGGAGTTACATCAAGGCCCGTGGTTCACGTTCGTCTGCCAGCGACGCTCGAGTCCAATGACCCGCCGCACGATAACCCTGTGGAATCAGGACAAAACAGTCCCTAACTTTTCTTCCATCTGTTTAAAAAAGATCACCGGAAAAGAAATTTCACTAAATAAGCCACAAGTAAGGGATAAAGTTTTATGACAAGATTACAGGATAAGTAATATCTTTACGGTTATTAGCAGGCCAAACGATGCAGTACTACTCCGCCGGTTGGCGCGCCTGTTCAAACGCCCGGCAACTCTAATCTTTAAAGGACAAGGAAAAGTTCGTTAGCTTATCTGATGCTTCACAAAAGCTTTACCTAGGCTATCTACGGGACTTTATCGGGTGAGTTTCCAACATAACGTCGACTTGATCATAATGCCTGCACACGCTTTTATTAGCATTTCATTTCAGACGTTTTCCAAGAGGGAAACAGGGAAGCTCCCGTATGCTGCTATAGGAAACAACCGATAGCCGAATTTGGCGCTGGCCACCAGCACTTGTTTTTAACCCAATTTTTTTTTCGAATAAAACCACCATGGAGCCCATCTCTGAGATCATGAATGTCATGTTATGATGTGCTTTTGAGGCACGTTTCACCATGATCAACCTTCAACGCGGTCTTCGCCCTCCTAACCCACTTTCCCTTACTATCTTACTATAACTATACAACTTTTTTTCACCTGAGGCTCTTTTGGCGCCCTGCCCATGAGCCGCAACGCACGAACGTAACTTCTTTACCATTGCATCCCTACTTCATCTTCTTTGGGCTACCGCCCTTTTTGACACCCTATATTACGCGCTACAAACTAATGAACTAAAAATATCTCAACCGTAGGGTTAGAAAGCTCTAAAAGTACACATCATTTTACAATCCTTAGTCGCTTTTAACTGCAAAGCACGCAATGGTCATTCAGCTTCTCGCTGCAGCAACATCTCTGCCTCACCTGTGTGAACCAAATTATTTATTAAACTCATCATAGCTCCTAGCTCTATATGGCATGCCACAATGTCCAGTAATCCTCATAAACTCACTACTTAACATGACAAGCACTTGAAAGAGTCAGTTAAGATTGGCAATTTATTCGCAAAAGTAGTCTTGGCTTTGGAGGTATGCACTATCGCGAAAGGCTATCAAGGGTGTGTTGGTACACGTTGCAAGTAAAGCAAAGGAGCATCGTGCTCTATCCAGGTCAATGCAATCCGCTCGCGAGGAAGCGCTCAAAAAAGGTTTCGCTTTCCCTTTTTCGTTGGAGGTAGGAAGGCCACCGACGTCGAAAGCGTCGTTCTCTTCCATTGCCAAAGCAAAGCATCTTTCCTTCCCCTTTTCTAACCCCTTGTAGCGAAGACCTACAAAGCGAAAACCAAAACACGCCATAGAGGGTGAGGGACAAGCCCAGGCGGAAGAAAATCGATGGGGTCACCAACCCTAGAAAACTCTTTAGTACGCTTCCAGAATAAACACGAAGCCGAAAAGTGTACTGCTCTGTGCCCTTTTACTACGTTCATGAATAATTAACGCGCTTCGCAGGGAGTCAAAGGCAGGAATCGAGACGATGTCATGAAAATTTCAATGGAAACTTCGACAACCAATCCGAAATCGAATCTTGTTTTGTCGGGCGGAAACGAACATGATACTCCTGTTATTGACACTTCCGTGGCACTGAAACGAAAGTTAGAACGTTTAACACGGCCTTGTGAATTAACCTTAATATAAATAACGTCAAAAGCACCGTTATTCAAAGGACGATTCAGAGGTACCAAGTTTTTCACTGGACTCCTTTCTTTACGGGAGAGTTCACTTGCGCAGTAAACCATCTAAGTGAAAGGACTGTTTGCCATTAATGGAGCCCCAAATATTGTCTGTTTTCTGGAATATGTTTTAGATGATTCACAAGTAGTACTACGTACAGGACATTTTATTCCGGCGTTCTACAAAGCTCTTGGATTACAGAAATTTTTCACCTCAACAACAACAAAAAGCTGAATCATGAAAGGTTTAAACTTGATTCTCTTCAAACATTATTCCACACAAATACGGAAAATTATATAAGAAAACCAAGGCAGGCTGGCATAGTCTTTACTCGCTATTATTAGCCACAGAAAAATGACACGTTAATAGTAGCAGATACGTAAAAAAATTTCCTTGTCTCCGAATATGCCGGATGTTTCTCACGAATTCAGCTTTGCTTTCTTACACTGTCGACTGGATGTGAAGTAACTTGACAAAATAGATACTTAAAAGTAAAAACAGGCGGTCCTTAATCCTTAGTTTCCGAAGAACTAGACGCTTCTAGTTTTCAAAACAAAAAGAAAATTAAATAAGACATTTATATTTCGCCTAAACAAGCGTTATCCATACCTGATTTACCCTTCTGCTGTGACTCTAAATACAACTTCCGGCGCTTGGGGGGCATGGCAGCTAAGTATGCAGGGCTCAATGGCCCTTGTGGGGGTAGACGGCGCTGTCGTCTAACATCTCTGCTTATAATTGGTACCCAATCCTAAGTTATCCAAATAAAAAGAAAAAGTAAGATGTATCCATACTTCTTATGTTTTAAGTTAGTAAAGGAAGAGTCAGAGAATGCATTTTACTTCAGGAACAGCGCGGTGCCACGACTCAGAGCCTAAAACAACATCCAGAGGAGGGTCCGCCTCTTCTTGCAAAGCTTCGGGCGTTTTTTCCCACGTTCGGCGCCGTCGCACTCCCCCAGCTCCTATGCTAGCTCCAGCTTGCGCTTCCGAGTTCTCTGAAGCCGCAGTTGGCACCGAAGTTGCCACAGATGGCGTTTCGCTTGCGATATTATTTACTTCAGGCACTTCGTTATCCACTTCCATTTGATTATCTTCACTTGCGTTAGGTTGGCTCGGCGGAGGGGTTTGGCGGCGCTTTTCTAGTTCATTTCGCCATAGTCGGCCATTGGCTACGGTGAGGATTTCGGATTCAAGTTCACTGCGATTAGGGTGTGGCGGAATCTGCCTTACGAAATTACGTAGTTGAGTTAACGACGTACTCATGGTCCATTGTTGGACACTAGGATGCAATCCTTCCAACAACCGACGCTAAAAGAAGACAAACAAACGGTAAAGACGAAAAATAAAGGAATTACTCGTAAAATTTATTTAACCATTTATAAGGAATAATTTTACCATATATACTGAACTAATTCGTTCCAAGGATACAATGCCGTCTTGGAACATCATGAGGCACAAAGTGCACAAGTGCATCAGACTTTCCCGCACTAGCGCCACTACTAGATGACCGAACTGAGGATTCTCTCCGGGCGTGCCAATAAGCTCGAGAAGCGAGCGCAGCCTCCTTTGTAAGCAATGTAATACTGTCGCTACGAAATCCACATCTGGAAGGAAGCGAGCTTCCGCCTTAAAAAAGAAATATATCAATAAACAATTAAATAAAAAAATGCGTGCTATCTTGCATTTCCGGTTAAATACTATTCATTATTTTCATATTTTAAGCCTTTTTAATTTTTCTGTTTCCAGGTATCAACCTCCAATATGTTTCACGCCAAGGAAATATGTACTTGTAAAGCTTCCAGATGAGGCTGAATTTCAACCAGTAGGTTATCCACGCCCCGGATAATTTCTGGTTCCGTGAATCCTTCCGGGCCCAACATCCTAGTGCGTACAAACTCTTGCAAGACGCTGTGAAGAGGATTCAAAACATCTGCTCGGCCAAACATTAACGCCACCAAATCGCCGAAGTTTAAGTGTGATGAAACTGTCATGATAAGGTCGTAGAACACGGATTGACCTTCCGTGAAGGAGAAATCCGGCAACTGGCGAATAAAGTCTGCCACGGTTTGATTCGTCGGTTGGCCTGACAGCAATCCAACCACTTCATGACTTACTCCCTGGAAAAATAGTTGAATAACTAACGCGAAAAATACCAACACAACTTGAAAAAGTTAGACAGAGAATTTTACGAAAGTGAAACCAAGCCTACAGAGAACAATAGAGGTAAAAGTCTTTAAAAAAACTAACGTGTTCTAAGTGTCAAACTGAAATCCAGCAACGAGTCAGAAAAATTCCAGGCCCGACACTAAAAAGGTAACACAAGCACAAAGCCATTGCGTGACCGAGTAATATTTCTTACTTGAACTAACTGAACAAAGGCTTCGTTAGATATATTTCCAGCTGCTTCCTCGCTTGCACCGCCCGTGCGTCGAAGCTGTTCCAAAAATTGTTCCATTAATCGCAAAGAAGGCGGAGAACCAGAAGCCCCCGTTCCTGAAGCAGTTGTGGTAGCCGCAGGAGGTGGGGCGTTGGCGGCTCTGGGAGCTTCAGCCGTAGTGGCGGTGGGTGGCGCTCGAGAGAAAGAAAGAGTAGTTGAGCTAGCGGTGCCCAATGTTTCAAGTGGGTTACTCCGACCTTGGCCGTTCAAGAGATGGCGTGAATGACAGGGCAAGAAACGATCAAAAGCTTGGGCTCCGCCTGGATTGAGCGGGAATGCACCCATAATTCCGCCCATCACTAAAAAATAAACAAAAATTATAGCTTTTATTTTTGCCAGTGCTCCGGTTAAGCTGCGAAGCAGGAAAACAAAGCTTGCACACTAAGTGAAAAATTAATAATTTCTATTCTAGATATTTTCTCTCTTGTAGCTTATCTTATTATTATTTATCACTACATTTTTTGTTTACTATTATTATTCATTATTATTGTTACATAATATTTATCCTTGTTCTCGTTCTCAGCTTCTTTAAAAATGCAAACATTATTTAGAAAGACTGTTTTCCGATAACTGTTTTAGTTATGAGTTATTCAACAGGAGGCTGTTTTGCAAATGTGTTTGCTTCGTACACGGCTATTATGCTACATGAACCTATGACGAGGTATCTTCGTAATGAACTGTGCTGCGAATGTAATCGATATTCAGTCATACTTGGTCCTTGTTCTGCTTGTAGATTGGGCACAGGCCCAGCTTCCATGTGAATCATAGGTTGTCGAACTTCCATGACGATCATTGGACCACCAGAACCGCTTCCTACCTGGATACTGAATGGCTGTTGTCCTCTACCCGCCGACGGCAGTTCACCTCCAGCTGTAGATGTGGGCGGTGGTGCCGTTGCTGACTGCGCAGGAGTACTGTTCGGACGAATCGGCGTCGATTCTGCTGAACTTTGTTGATTTTGGTGTCCGTGACCTGAAATCTGTTACCCCCAAAATTAGTTTCGATGAATAAATAAATAAAAAAATCTACAATAATAAAAAATACAAATAGATGTTTTGCTTAAAATACATATAACTTCTAATTAATTTACATCAATAAATATACAAATAAATATACACAAATAAATATACACAAATAAATATACACAAATAAATATACAAATAAACACTTTTACATATAAATAAACGTTCTATTAATTTTAAATAAGAAGTTTTGTTTGCATATTGTTTCCCTCGATACTACGATACATTCCACACACCTGCACGGGGATTCCGGCTTGTAGAATACCGTACTGCATCAAGAAAGGGCGTGCTCGCACTTCCCGGGGCGGTGGCCGGCTCCATTCGACTACCAAATCCGACAAAGCGTGCAACGCGTGGGCTTGGTAATGCATCGCTTCCGACACTTGGCGAAACAGATGCTGTACGTTCCG
The DNA here is from genome assembly GCA_020615345.1 of Triops cancriformis. Taxonomy (NCBI): domain Eukaryota; kingdom Metazoa; phylum Arthropoda; class Branchiopoda; order Notostraca; family Triopsidae; genus Triops; species Triops cancriformis. The sequence goes on along the minus strand of JAHZNP010000044.1, from coordinate 58,078 downwards.
TAGTTCATCACCCGGAACCAGCACGGGGTCATCTCTTAAGAGCTGACGCAAACGCGTCACATGCGGGTTGATTTGCGTCTGAATGCGCTCCAAGTCTTCCAAAACATCCGCAAAGACCGCTACACGGGGGTACCGCGCCCTAATACGTAATTCCAATCTATAAATCAAACATTCATCTCGTCTACGAGGAGTATCCACAAAAGTCTTACGCCCTGGCGTCGTCCGAGCCAGCTCTTGGAGTATTGGGTGTTGCCCGCGCAAACCTAGAGGGAGTACCGGGCAAACGGAACCCAAAGCTACCCCGAGGAGCTGATGGGTTTTCCGCAGGATTCACGTTTCTTCTTATGGCAAATGACATCGACCTCGATGGCGCAGCAGACTCTGCCTCTTGTCCGTTAGTAGTGGCTTGTGTTGGTACAGGTATTGCGCCAAAAGTCTGCGCGGCGGACATGGTCGCGGCCAAGGCCGCCTGCGCTGCAGCTTGCGACAGTGCGCTGAAATTAACTGTGTAGTTAGTGAAGTCTTCACCGCTGTTATTTTGATTAGCGTTCTGAGGTTGACCAGCATTACTGCCTGGAGCAGGGCCACTACTCGGAGCACCGCCTCCAACAAATGATGGGAAGTTGGGAATTTCAATTGTAGCTTCAACACTGCTAATACCAGCCGCTCCTCTGGAAGAACACAGAAATCAATAATAGCAAAAAAAATGCATAAGCAAGACATCAGGCAAATCGATTACTAATATGTGAAGCACTTTTTAAGATTTCACCTACAAGGTTAAAGAGGCGTGACAACTTACATGGGAGGACCGCCTTCGACGCCCATGGTTTCCACATTCAATTCCAAGTTGACTTCCGGCCCCGGAAGTGTTGTGATGCGTGAGAGGGACTGGCCAGCTCCTTCGAGCATTTGTCTTGCCACGTTCAAACGAACCAGCGCTGATGAGGGCGGAGGAGGAAAGGAGGGGCCTGGTGCCGAACGTGGTCCACTTTGCGACTGATGAGTCGGACGTGAAGAAGTAGATGCAGATGGTCCTGAACTGGTCGACACGGGCGGAGCTTTCTGTACCAAATGGACGACTTTCCCATCCAAGTCTACATTCAAAGTAAACAGTCAAGTTCATAGATGGCTGCAACTTGTATCACATTTAGAATGCGTGAGATTCGTCAACAATGCTAAATGATGAAGTTAATGGACTCGATATTCCATGCATTTGCAGCTGTAATTGTAACTGCGCAGTTAATCGAAACAAGTTCAAGATGAACTCTATCTCGGGCACGTAAACTTAATTCGAGGTCCAATAAACGGTAATGGATTTCTGGAACTGAATTCCACAAAACTCGTATTAATATTCATTAAACATTTTCTTCGAAAGATTTCTTTGAACACTCAGGATAAGAGCACCCTCTTGTCTCTTAAATGTCTCTTGAATAACACAAGAGAATTGTGGGTAAAACAGTTAAATATTTAACGTCGTTGCTGGATCTAATTTTTCTTTCGAACTCCGGCTTATTTATACTGCTTTCAAGACTTAAAGCCTGTAGCTTGCATACTGCTGTGTATTCCTGACACAGAAGCATTGCAAAATTCTCTATATAATGACAAAATGCGTAGATCGTAAATACGTACTATAATCCTTAATTTTCTTGTCATCTTGCAATACTCGTCCGCAATAAATCAACCGCTGCGTTTCTGCTGTGATTCCAACCTTCTCAGCGGTTTGATCTTTAAATTCCCGTACTGTTCGCTGTGAAAATAAATGTTTTCGGTTTTTTATTAGATATGGAAAAAATAAAGAAAGATATTTTGTAAACAGAGACAAAGATGGGCGATGCTCACCTCCTCGTCCACAGTAAAACTGTGATTCTGGGAATCCAAAGTCTTAATCGTTATATTAACCATTATGAAGGTTGCTTTCAATGCATAGATTCCACTTTTGTCCAATTCGGTAGCGATAAACTTTTTATTTGACGATTATGCCCCACCACTCGTTCCAGAACGGCCAAAATCTAAGGACGTGTACTGTAAGCCAACACCACCTACACTAAATACTGTAAAACCAGTATTAAAAATAAACTCGTCAACCTACCATCTACTGGTGTATTTCAGTACCAGCGCGAAAACGCAAATGTTTCGGCACATGGGCGATGCTACCTTGATGTGAGAGTGTCAACAAGAATATCACTGAATTTATTAATTTGTCAATAATGGCTGACGCAATTCAAAAGAAACTCCAACAGGAACTTGAAAAGTATAAGTCCACACAAAAAGGTATTCCTACAGTTCCGAAAATATGCTTCTAATGTCCTGTTTTCAATATCTAGAGTTCCAGAAAATCATCGAAACTAGAAAGCAATTAGAAGCACAATTAACAGAAAATACTGCAGTAAAAGAAGAACTGGGGATATTGGAAGAAGGCGCTAATGTCTTTAAACTAATTGGCCCTGTCCTGGTTAAACAAGATCTCGAAGAAGCCCGTCAGAATGTAGCCAAACGCATGGAATATATCAGCGGAGAAATGTGGGTTGTACTTTCAAACTCTTTTGAAATACGTTAATACTTTAAAAGTACTATTAAACGGAAAAAGTATACCCATTTTTTTTCTTGCTGTTTATAGTAAACGATTGGAGAAGACCATTGATGACCTAAACGGCAAACAAGACTCTCAGCGAGAAAGTCTTACCAAACTTCAGCAACAGTTTCAACAATTTCAAGTCAAAGCTGCAATGAAAGCTTAAATTGCAATCTAGCTGGCTACCGCTGTATTAATTCTTTTTTTTAAGTGGATTCATTTCGTTTGGCGCTGACACTCTCGATTGTATTGCTTATTCAAATTTCATTAAAGGACTAACTAATAAAAACTTGAGTTCATCTTATTTTTCTTTGCATCCTGGCGTAATTCACTTGTTAATTTCGATTAATATCAATAAGTATGTATTATATCACGTTTACCATTTTAGAACAAACACTTTGTTAAAAAAGTAATATCTATTTCGCGAATTGAGCCCTTTTCTCATACACTGCTTACGTAGGTAGGATATAACAGTAGATTTGAAAAGTAGCAAAACTGCAAAGGTGAGACGGAAATGAGCGATAATCGAAAATTCGGCTTGCGCGAAAAGTCAAAGCTGGCAACCTGCCGGTATTTTTCCGCAGTCTACATACACTTTATCGTGCTATAATCTTACGTAGATGGCGTGGATAAATGTTTTGAAATAAAATTGTAATTTTTAGTGCATGAATTTTATGTCGCTTTGTTCATCAATTGTTGAGACTATCCAATTGCTTGACAAATGAGAATCAATAGTGAGCTATCTATTCTCGGTACAAGAGTTATATTGGTGCCATACAGAAGTCTTCACGTTCCCTTGTAAATATAACACTTAAATCCTTTTCATATGGAAGACTATCGCGATATTTTTTTCTAATAACTAACGCTACATCGTAGATCATTGTTGGCTAGCAGAAGAGAGTTTCAAACTATAGTAGAACAGATACATTTGATAGGTATCATACATGGATGAGTTCACAAGAACTACAAGAATTGACCGCCTCTGAACCTCTAACCTTAGGAGAGGAATACGCTATGCAAAAATCCTGGCTCGAAGATGAGTGCAGTAAGCTTTTTTCCCTGTAAGTCAGTTATGATCAAAGTATATCACTTATGTCTATGTTTCTTCCTTAGAATGCACCTTCATTGTCCTGGATAAAGAGCGTTACGAATCTACCGGCAATGAAATTGGTATTCCGCTAACGCGAGAAAGTAGAGCTTATTCGGGATATTCTTGTTTCAGAATCAATGATCGGCGACACCAATCTCTTCTTAGTTGACCCAAACGATAAATCAAAAGCGGAAATTGAAATAATGATCGCGGAGCCCTGGGCGAGAGGCAACAAACGGGGCTGGGAAGCAACGTTACTCATGCTGAAATACGGTACGTGCTGTAATTTTATTGTGTAAATAATGTATAAATAGAATACAACAAAATTAGCATGCAGACGTTGGTAAAAATGTACGAAAGGTTATCAACGGCATTGTCCTCATCAACACGCAATGGAAAACGTTATTCATTCCTCGTCGGATTTCATCCGTTTTGTTTATATCTCACATTTCATGTAAACACTATTTACTAAATCCTGAAGCTAATATGTATGCACAAATCTTCAAAGCATTCGTACGTCGAATTTGACATGTTACTCGTATTTTCGTGGATAACATCTGATAAAAGAGTTCCGAGGTGTTATCTCTAGAAATCAACATACATGTTGTAGTACACGGTTTGCAAAAATATGTATTAATTTTAGGGATCAGCCTGGGTATTCGATGCTACCAAGCCAAAATTGGTTTGTCCAATACAACGAGTCTGGCAATGTTCGAAATGCTTCAGTTCACAGAAGTGAGATTTATTTCCTTTGCTATTATTTCCTCTTACTTTTTATTTTTGTTAACCACACGTCAAGCATGCTTATTGCACCGTGTTATTACTCACGAGACCTTGCGGTGTCTTTATCGCTTAATGTTCATGACCGAGAATTGTCTATTATTATTGGTATTAAATATTTCATAAGGGCGTTGCGGAAAGTTTAACAGTTCATAGCCCATCCATTTAATATCTATACATGAGCTGCATATTGTTTTTATCCCATAGGTGTCCCGAAGTCACGTGTTCAACGAAGCAACACTGGAACGTGCCGTTGATCAAGCGTGGACCGCCTGGCTGGAGACAGAAACTTCCAGTTCGCTTATAAAGCACCATCCTTTGTAGTAATATCATACACGACTTGAATACGCCACTGAGAACTGTTTCACCGCGTAAAAAAGCTGCCAATGCGCTTCTTTGATAATCGGATTCCGACTAAGAGATAAAAATGGAATTAACCAACATTGTTAAAACAATCTACAATCGCCCTTCCATGCTTTCGACCCCATTCTTCCGTGTCTTCGTGTTGTGTAACCCATTCCAGTTTTACCCATGCTTGGTCCGAGAACTACGGTGTATTCAAGCCATGCAACGTGCATAACTACGTTAGAAAGAACGGAAGAAGTATGAATGAGAGTCACTGAGAAAAGATCGAAACATCACGAAAAGGATAGTAAATGGAAGGCATGTTCGTTTGTAGTCAACCGTCCGCAAACCAAAGTCACCAATAAGCATTCCCATAGTCCCAACGAATTATTTGGTAGCTTGCAATCATGCGGGTTAAAAGAAAAAGCCACTCTTTCTTGGCCGGACTTTAGACCTACTGATGACTTCTTGAGGTGTAACTGGACGATCAATGACGCATTGGATGACTCGAAGCCAATCTTCTCTATCATCCGCCTTCTCCGCTGACAAAACGTAAGATCTTGTAGGGGTCTTTAGCGTAAAGGAAAAGCCTTGGTTCTTGTAGCCTGGGGGCGTTCCACTGCACACGTCGTACCCTTCGCTGCGGTGGCCCAAGAAAATTTCCCCTTTTGGTGAGGGGCACTGAAAATGTAAAAAAAAAAATCTTAAGCGCGTTGCGTCTCGCTATTATGCGTAACGTTACCAGAGGGGTTTCATGGTACATAAACTTGCGCTCGTCCATGGTGAACCAACGCTTTTTGTATGAGTCACTGGTGCGCGGACCGGTTTTGCATAAAAATCCTTCTTTTAAGAAATCTTTGGTCAAGTTTTGTGCTACCTGCGTGAAGACACGTAAAAATATTACGTAAAGAAACCGCCAAATTCGTAAATGCGGACATTACTTCAGCTTGGGATAAATGTGGGTAGGCTACCCATAACTGGTTCAATTTGGCGGAACGTATAGCGAAATACCATTTCATAATTTCCTGGGAATCGGTATGATAGACGTAAATGTGTCTGGTGTACCCGTTTTGTAAAAAGGTGAGTTGCAGCGATGTTGGGATGCCTATTTTTAAAGGCGCGACTGAGACGTTCATTTCACAGATATCGATTATTGCTTTGGGGTCTTTCTTCTGTCGAAACAAAAAGCGATGTTAAACATTCTCATTTTTTTCTGCTTGATTTATTAACTTACTTCTTTGACGAAATAACGCAAAGTACCACCTGATAAAACGAACCGTCTTTGTTTGCACACGTCATCCCGTTTGCCACGCTTCATAAGGTATCCTTCCATTTGACCACACGTATAAATTTGTTTTTCTGGATACATAAATTCCTCGCGTTCGTATTTGGCTCGTATCCATTGCTCTCGAAGGATGCTGTAACAAAAAAATCAACATTAGCAGCCTGACTATCATTATTCATCCTTTTCAGAAGAACAACGTTCTACTCGAAGTTACCTTCAGTAACTTTGTCGAGTTCTTTACATATCGGCGAAAATTCACTTTGCCATTATTAAAAAGCCTAGCTCTTCTAATGTAATTATGTGTTAAAGCAGGGTTTCTTAACCGGTGGTCCACGGACCCCTTGGGGTTTACGAAAGTTAAATAAATACTCTTTATGATAGATGTAATTGTCTTATCCACAGTGTCTTGATAAGGGTATCTGGCGTGTGGTACTCGGTTCTAAATGTCTCCTAGGAGGGGCCGTGTGTGTTTTCTGGATCGGTTTGGGGGTTACACATGGAAAAAAGGTTAAGAAACACTGTGTTAAAGGCTTTTCTCGGAAAGGAATATATTCGACTTTTTTTACGTGAAATCTTCTCTTAACACTTCTCTTAAAAATTTTAGTACATTTGACTAATTCTTTACAAGCCACAAGAAAAGGACGAAATACGAAGTTTATCTCAAGTCCGACATATTATCAAGTCAAAGTGATGCTTGTCGCCACAAGTTTTATCTCTTTCATCAAAAAGGGTTCTGATCTCATTTTCTCACGAGATGGATTGTAAATTTGTGCTATTTCACATAAAAAAAAATTCACCAACTTCTTACTTGTCGCCAATCCGTGATGCTTACGTTAACTAATAACTCAGATTCCGTTCAAGAGACTCGTAAAATCAGAAAACCAAGCAAAAGAGGATTCTTATGTATAATTTCTAATGTACGTACTGTGGATCGGATTCTTCAGGTCTTCTATAACAGGGAGGTACTCGTTCTTCATATTTCCTTTTAGCTACAATATTGCCCACTTCCTCCATCCGCTTCACTTGTGAGTCATCCCATTTGTCCAGCTTTAAATGCTTGACTTTGGAAACATGTACACCCAATCCTCGGTGTACACCTGCACAATCTTTGCAGATAAATACGCCTATATTGTACGATGCATACTCTACATCTACGAAAGAAGGAAATTAGTAGTGTACCATAAAGTGAAATAAAAATAAATCAACGATACTTTTGCTTCCACAGTCAGCGCAAATGTTGTTTCCAGATTTCTTTAACAACTCTAACACATAGCGATTATTAACTTCTGTCATAACGCTAACTTTACGAAAGGGACACTATGGTAATCCAAAAATGAGATATTCAAAGCCCCACAATGTACCACACGACGCGCATCAAGTATGCACAAACTTCAATCAAAATATTTACTACCACCCGCGGAGTGTTTGGTTGCAACTTCGCTCTCCTAGGGCTGAGTTGTCAACCAAGATAGCAGGCGGGGAGTTTTGGGCGTCTCTACCCGCAAACTAGGAGGTAAAACTCCCAAGAAGACGCCTCGATTCTATATTTGTTACGAGACTACTATAGCGCCACTGTACGGTAAATACGTCCCTACAGTGAACCTAGTTAGCAAATGATGAAAACCCGTGGAACAAGTCTTCGTCGCCTTCGAACAAGCCGGAGCAAACACGCTTTGCTCCGCCAATCACATGGGGACTGCACCCGTCGTGCAAGCTTCCTTTCTTTCCTGAAGCACCCCGAATTCTCCTTTTTTAAATGGCAATCATAGGAGAATGCCAAATATAAAAAATTGCTTATCCCCCCCTGCGAGAAACCCTAGATACTGCCCTGAAAATACGATATAATTGTGGTGCTCAGCTGAGTATTGAAATGGAAAGTTTTGTCCTGCTCTCATTGTTAGGCAAGAAGCAGTCTACTAAAGTGAAAAAATATATCGTTTATCAAGGTGACATTCCTTACTATACGAACGAAACAGAAAGATAGCAAATAGAGTACTATTGGCGTCAAGAGGTTCGGCACACCCATATAATAATATTTATTTGCGATACAGGAGAAAAATACAGAGAGCAACAGGGTGTAATGTGCGATAATGTGGTGGTAGGCTATAGTACAACAAAAGAAATTGTTAGAATAATTTCTTGCAGTCCTAACGATGATTTGAAATTTTCAGTAGGCGACTGAGTTTTTTGCACGATTCCCGACGCCATAATATTCCGCGTACTGCACGATTATCAAATAATATGTGATTATGGTACCCAGAACCTAATCACAGAAAATAATTAATGTTTCAGCTGACTTATCAATTATGGTGTCACTTACAGGCAGAATTGTTTTTCTCGTTACGAAAAATAAACCAATGGCAGAAATTTCCACCTTCATGGAGGTAACGTGGTTCTGAAAGTACTGGAACTGTAGGTGTGAGGTACCATCTGCCTCAGTATTTTGCTCAAAGAAGTTTATACTCCGGACCGCCTCTTTGCATTTAGTTGTCTAGGATAAAATACAGTCTGTGAAACATGGTAGCCTTCAAAGAATATTTGTCATTACGGCTGAAGCAAGTAAGTCCGAGGTCCATATTACGAAACATAATTCAGCTATGTGTCGAACCAGAAATACTAGAACGAACGCAAATTCAAAATTGCTGTCGAAAGATGGGTTTGCTATGTAAACTATAAGTTTAGATACTGAATTCAAGCAGCCAAGTATATTCGCCACATGGCATAAGAAAAAAAGTAAAAGAGACATTCCCAAGTATTCGTTAATGTTGTCGACAGTTTTCTCCAATTTGATACAAAACGCATGAAGTGTCTTTAACCGCATCTTGTATAAATGACTAGCGTTAATGCTACGAGTTGCAAATATCTCCGAAGCTTCTTGTAAGTAGGAAGAGGATACGTTCATTTTCAGACTTTGTATCTTTCCTGCCAGATCCTCGAAATAACTGGCTACAGTTCGGCAGAGAATGAAAAGTTGTATAGGTACTACCCACAAGGATATATAATAAAATGCTCCCCAAATTATGTACATGGCGAAACCAATGACTGAATTTCCAGTTCCAAAACTGAAGATGGGGCTATTGATGACGTCATTGTCCGAGTAATACGCTTTCATTACATTGAGCATTACCTGCACAAAAAACTATTTAATCTCCTTTCAAAATGCTTAAAAATTACAGTTAAAAATTCCGAAATGAGGAATACGATCGAGACAGCTCGGAATTTGCCTTCTGCAAAATTTGATTCCAGCGACCTGTGAATTTCAGTTATGTTGTTCAGTGTGGATTGCAGTGCCTTCTTCTTGGCGATGAAGCAACGGGGAATGAACATAACTGAACAGCAGATGTTACAGTAGAATAACGCGAAGATAATAGTGTCCGATATGCGAGCAAAATGGTTTCGCATACTCATATAAGTCACCGTCAAATAAACTTGCAGACTGAAAACTACGATCCATAGTAGAGTAGCGAAGTGACGTCCTGCAAAAGAGACTTGAAGTAATCCAACACGTGTCTGAATAATAGCGACAGGGACAAATCCAGTCCACTTCAGAAAATACATAATTTTCAGAATGACTCGTACTGCACTAGGATAACCGATTTTGCCATCGGATCCCATTACTTCAACTACTGTTTCACCATCGGTTTTAAAAAATGCCATCTTAACGTTTTGGTATCCTCTGGAGCACTGGTGTACTGAACCCCATTCACGCTAATGAAAGTGTTGTTTTCTACGTGTCGACACCATGAATAAAAGAACACTCATACCTGTCACTGAATGGACATACTGTACGAAGTCGACTTCTAATTGCTTGATACACACCGAGTCAATCAAATAACCATGCTGTTCAGATAAGCGTATGTAGTGTCTGCTTATCCTCCTTAAAGGGCAATGGACACCAAAAACATAAATAGAGATTTTGATGGATTATTATAATAAACATTCATCTACGAATGAAGAATTTTGTTTCGATTTTTTCTGACCAGCCGTTCTGGAGATATTTATTTCCAAAGTTTTGGCCTTTTGTTTACTCCCCTTTTCATTAAGCAGAAGTTGATAAATATTGGCTATAGCTTTAAAACTTTGGCTTGCTTGAAATAATAGAAAGATGGCTCGTTATCTTAAAAAGAATTACAGTATGTCGGTATGTTGTCTGAAAATCAATGCAGTCACCATGGCTGGTAAAATATTTATTAGGGGACACCAAAGCACCTTGGACGCAGAGTCGGCCAACTCCAATTATTTCCAAGACCTTGCCATTTTTGCTTCACCCGATTACGTAAGTACGGTTTAAGCCTCGAACTTTGGGCAAACATTTGCAACCAATCTAGAAACAGTGGTATTTTTTTCTCGTGGGTATAGCATTTTTTTAGGTCACTTCGCAATGGCGTAATCAGCCATCCGCATAGTACGTATGTGCGTACCAAAATTTTTCTAAACTTGTGTGTCGCCCGGTGACACAAGATGTTTGTCGCCGGACGTTGTCGCTGTCATAGTGAAAGGTTACGCCTCTTCTGTTGACCAATTCCGGACGCTTTTGAGCAATGACATCTTTCAAATTTTCCAAATTCTCGAAATATTTGTCGGCAATGCCGGTTTGTCCTTTTAGGAATAGCTCAGAGCAAACCACTCCTTTAAAATCCCACCAGATGCACAGCATCACATCCTTCCTGTAGAGCCCAGCATTAGGGACGGTTTGTGGACGTCTGTCCCTTAATCCCCGAGTCTTTTTTCTTACTACATTAACGTAGACAATGTTAATCAATTCTTAAAATTGTCTACTGTGGAGAAATCCACGTGCTACCGGCCACGGCAGTACAAGGTTGACAACGGGGTCATTCGACATTCGTAACTACACACTATACTCGTCGCCATTTAATATGACCACGGGTGTACTGTCTCAAGTCAAGGTTCCATAATACTTTCATCAATGCTCGGTGTTTTTTTTTCAGAAAGGAATTTTTTAAACATCTTATTAACTTAGTTTATCTTCAATATAATTCTTACACAGCCAAAAAAGCTTTATGAACCTTTGTTTCTTAGGTCGTTACAACAAAAGTTTATAACGCTACAGCAAACAGAAAAATATTGCCAACTTCTTACAGCCCCATAAAATTACACTCGTTAAACACGATTCAATGCAAAGAAGGATTTTACGAAGTACACAGCCTATACTCAATTCAATTGGAAGCTTCTCCCTTATTAATTTTCCAACTTATCACTCCCACTATTCTGCCAACACACTATGTCCATTATGCTTATTCTTTTTATACAAGTTCTTGACACCACACCCCCAAAACAAGGAGTATACCAACAAAGAAGGAATGTGCAACTATACTGAACGCCTTTTGTCACAAGCGGTGCACAAACAATGGCAGGGACAGTGAAGGCAAAATACCGCGCGAGCAAGAAAATTATTACACGTGACTTTATGGCAAATTTTTCCTTGGTAACCAACAAAACTGTCCATATCCTACATTTAATCGTTCCATATTCTTTTTTTTTTCAACGACAGCTACAAAAACGCCTACGAGTAGTGCTAGCCAAACCTTTCTCATCTATATCGAAAGAAAGGAAAGATTTGCTCTTTCTTAACATGAGTAGAGAACTGCAGCGTTTCGCTTTATAAATCTTTACATATGAACTTCGAAAGATTTAACAACGCTAGTTTCAGTAAAGGGATTTGTGCTCGGACTCCGGGTCGCTAACGCCGCCCATTCGGCGTCAAAAGGATCGTTCGCATTGACGTTGTTGAAAATATCATCGGCCGTTGTAGTACTATTTGTCGAAATGGTGGTTACTGAAGGTCGATTGGCGATGTTAGTGGATGGAGGAGGACTGACAGTCTGGAATGTATTGGGCAGGTGCGATGATTGGTTCCGAAAATTTTGGATGGGAACGGGAGAAAAGACGTCGTTAGAACCTGACGAGAACGTTCGGCTCGTTTGCGTGTTTACAGGAGGCAGCTGGGGTGCTGCTTTGGCGGGCGACACGCCCCTGGGCGGAATTGTTGGTAAGGGGGACGAGATGGAAGGGGGCGGGGACGAGGTGGCCGATGTCAAACTACCCAACCACTGTTCTCCTCGAGACAAAGTGGGAGAGGGCGTGGATAACGGCATCGGGGTCCACGTTGGACTCGTGTATGGTCGCGCGTTTTGGGTGACGTTCTGGTTGGTAAACGGTAAGCGATTTACATTGCTAGTGACCTATAAAGAGAGAAAAATCACGTATGAAACGTTGCTATTCACCTTTATTCATTAAAAAAAATAACTCTTTGACAGCGTAATGATGCCATTAGACCGAAATCAAACACAATCACAAAAGAGAAGAGTTAAGAGAGAAGGGAAAAAATGAGAAAATTGATTCCTTACCGACACGTCCGAAAGGAACGGATCATCATTAGCCGAAAGAAAAGACAGGCCTTGGGATAACTGCTGACACATGGCACTGACGGCATCTGACCTTTCAACTATAGGCGACGATTCTGGGATCGGCGCCACTAAGACAGAAATATTTCATTAGTTTGGGTTAATCTCTCAACTTTCATCCGCGAAACAGCTAATTATAGCAAGAAACCTTACATTCCCATACAAAGGGCAAACAACAGTACATACACGGAAGCAAAAGCTTTTTTGTGACATTCGAACATTTTCACACCAGGAAATACAAAGAAAACATGCAGGAAAAAGCTGTAGATCAATATATATATATATTGTAAAACACAGGGGCTGATAATACTCACTGCTTAAATTATTGTTGGTATTATTGCTGTTGGGCAAGGAATGGAATCTGCTTCTAGAAACACGGGGCGGAGGGGCAGGGCTTGCTACATTTTGTACCGACACAGAATCTGTACAACAATCATGACACAATATACTACAAAGTCCAAAAGCAAAAGTTCCCTTTCCAGAGCACAGAAATTGTTAAAGAATGAGAAGAAAGTTTGAAATGAACAGCCGTCACCCCATTAACATGGCACAAGCAATCATTGAACCCGTAACGACCCTTCCCCTTTTGGCCAGGAAAGCTAACTTCCCATAAAAGACGAACACAAAATGTGAATCCAAGAAAGCAAGAATTTGGCTTAACGAGAGAGAAGCGACAAAGGCCGAAGATGGAGTTCACAAATTACCTCCGTTTGTATTGCTTTGTTTGGAGCCAGTCGTAGGTGCGACTGGAGAAGTGACGTCATTCGTCAGAGATCGTTGCTGCCTTTCGAGAGTCGAAGGCAAATCACCAATACGCAAAGACAGTTGGCGTTTAAAGGGCGAGTTCTGGTTGAGCTGAGAAAAGCCCCTAAACGAGCCTTGACGCTCTAATAAATGTGGCGCCGCGTGCGGCCTTTCGATAGCATACGGATTCACCACGGGCTTCAGCGGAGGCGGTTCTAAGACGAATGTAAAAAACAGAAGATATTAGTACACGTGCAAGAAAAAAACTCAATGGCATAGCTACAATGATCATGTAAGCTATAGCTGATTAAAAGTACAATATTAGTGAGAAGTACCTGCCATCAATTTTAATTGCAATAGCAATCTGTATCGAATATACATAGTAATTTCCATGTCTCTTTAGTTCGCCTACTACCTGGATATTGTTGTTGTCATTTACGTTTATTATTTCCGAGTTGTAGTCTTCGTTAATTATCCTTTTATGTAGTAATTATTGTCATAGTTATCCAATTTAAGTTTCCTTAGTAATTCAAGCAATTTAATTTTATTATTCTCAGTTGAAATCTTAGTTATCTATTCTATTTTACTAGCTACTTCCAACAATATTCACTTAATTTTTTTAGCAATGCACGCAAATAATTTTTCGACTAACTGTATATATTTTTTTTCATGTTATTTCTTTCATTATTTAACACTATACGCTACATATTTCCTCTATTTCTTCCGTAATTTATTTACTTCATACATTATCGGTGTTTACCTGCTGGCTTGCAATCTTGTGGATCTTGAATGCGTTCTGTCAACGACCCAACTCTGAAACTTCCTGTGCGTGTAAACGTCGCATTGGACGGATCAAACGTCATTGTCACGCCGCATTCTTTATCGCGTTTTTGCTTGCGCTCCAGACATACCGCAAACGCGCAGCCCACAGCGTGGCTTAACCGCTCTCCCTGTGAGAAGTTGCATACTCAAATAACAAGCTTGACAAATAAGAGCATTCGTCATAATTCCACTTCATGCCCATTAAGATTCAAATCGAAAATACTACGAAAATACTCCTACCGATTCTTTCGCCGCCAAAAAACCATGACACATCCAACGCCTCGTCGTCCCGTCGCGACAAATGTAGGAAAATCCCTTTTCATGATTGCGATCTGGAGCGCAAAACGACACCTTTTCAATGGTCTGGTCCACAATCAGTCCCTGCTTGTTCAAAGATCACGCCAAAATTCAAGTTAAAACACTCTAATGGTTTGTTCAACGTTCGAACTGTCGTTTTACCTTCGCTTCATCTTCGACTACACGCAAACCATCGCCTGAGACGTGCAAAATGGCTCGGACTGGTCTTCGCCGGGAACTCTATTACGCAAAAACGGTCAAAATCTTCATTACCTTCTATCACGCTATCCAAAAATACACAACTTACCCGCAAAACCTTTAACGCTTCTTCACAAACTTGCATGCCTCGTGACTCGTACACTTCCACGCAACCCATGTACTGGAAAAAAATAATAAAAAATAACAATAATGAATAAAGAGTATTTTACCCTTTGCTTTCATTAAATTCCCATCTTCTCTTAACTACATCTCCTACTAACAAATGTATCAAAAATTTTCAAAATGTATCTAAGGAAAGTAAAAAACGAAAAGAAACGTAATCTAAAATACGTTGTTAATGTAAGCTAGATACGCTGTACGTAAGTAACGACATAAAATAAAGTTTCGATGAACGATCTACTTATGACCTGACGCTATTTGGGAAGGAGTCCAACATCACATTTGCAGTTACTTTTACTGTTCGAATGATTAAAAATAAAACGAAACGAAGAGCAAATCATAAAAAGGACAATAATACGTAATCGTTTGCTTGCTAAAGACCTTCGCGAAAGAACAATGTTTACTTTTACATTTTTCTGCTAGTAAGACAACGTCTACCTTGACTGTAAGTTTCTAGCCAAAACACGCGCCAAAAATATCCGTTTTTCGTTTTTTTTCCCTTTGTGTCATTTAAGGCTTCTCACAACTTTCTTTACTATTTATTAACCAATTTTTTCCGAGTTTGATGTAGATTTGGAAATGAATCCTTTCCAAAATCGCAATGGCGACCTGTTTGTGCGGTACAATCAGCGTAAACTCTGATTTATCTCGTAACAATCTGTACGAAAACTAGATTGCTCGTTACGGGGAATTACTGCCCAAGGACTGGAGTAAATCGTAAAGACGAGGGCGCGCGCGGAATCGGGCAAGCGAAATTATGGAATCTGCTCCCGGTTTTACGCGTCTACAGGAAGTGAAGCTATTCCGAAAACTCTACTGGATCAATACTATACTCGCGAGAGACGTAGCAGTACACTTCAACCATCCTGGGCAAACTTTTTAGCTGGAAAAGAAGAGGCGTTGAATCCAGTGAGACGCAAAACCACTCACCCCCTTGTCTCTTTAACTCACTTGTGTTTTTCGCCTTCCCTATGCCTCGTGCTACAGCCCAGACGAACACAAGTACGCGGGTGACGTTGGCCTTGTTGGCGTCGCATACTATTAAATTACCTGGTGCTTTTGAGAGGTACAGGGACAGTTTTTCACAAGGGAGTTGCACTTAAGCGAACTTGCTAGAGACACGATAGGTGCAACTGACTCGAAAACTATGAACTAACTCCGTTTCCAATGAAGAAATAAATAATTGGTCGAAATTCAGGCACATGTCTCAATTTCCTGTCTAATACGGCAACTTGTCTCCTGGTACATCCAAGAAAGTGCTATTTTCGCTCTTATTCCTCTTCACGGAACGGCGAATGTTTACACACGTTCGTGAATTTGTTAACACGCTAGGTGACCAAAGGTCGCCAAAACGTTTGCACGCGACTGTGCGAAACTTGACTTGAATTTGCGACGTAGCATTAATCAATCTCGCTGCTACATTTCAGGATTCATGGAGTCAAGAAAAAAATGAAGAAAACGAGAATGCATAAAAGAAAAAGGAAAATGAGAAAACATTGAAGTAAAAAAAAAACAAAGTTGGCGAAATATGATGGCAAAAAATGGCATTGTAGAATGCTTCGGGCTATGTCGTTGATTCAATCAAGAGTTACAATACGCCTACGAGCTGAAAGAAATATTTGGCAACACAGGAATTTCGCAACAATAACCGAACAAGATATTTCTGCATTTCGGTGAATGTGAGAGAAAAACGTCTACCTATTAATACGCAGAAGACGTTAAGAATTTTGAAGATTATATTAGATTGGAGTTCGACTCTTTTCTAACGTTAGCTGACACAAAAAGCTTTGTAGTTATCTTATTCTAAGGTCTAGTTCTGGCTGCTTACTTAGAAAAGACACAGAAACTCCATCCAAGGTACAGAACTGCGCTGACAGTCATGAAGGGGGAAAAATAAGCCAGAAAGATCTCATAAAGCCTCCTGAGGATGATTACGTTTAGCGCAATTTTTCATGTAATAAAGTACATCAAATAAAGAGCTGTCACACATGTGCAAGACTTTCGGGGAAATGTTTTTTTATGCTTCCTATTCGTTGGTTAGCCTTCTGGCTGCTTAGTGTGCGTAATCAGCCTTACGAAAAGTAATTGGACCGCTCTATTGAATGCTAAGCTTTTTCAGGCCGACGTAACCTAGAACAGCTATTCCACTAGAAGAAAAGAATTAATCATACCTCGAAAGAAGCAAATATAATAGTGATAAAATAGTAATTATTATTATTTAATAATAATAATTATTATTATTATTTGTATCCGTCAGATCCGACCGAAGGCACGCGGAGAGACAATGATAATAATAATTTTTACTATCACAATATTACAGTAATAATAACAGTAAGAATAATGTAATAATAATAGTAAGTATAACAAGAGAACAAATAAAATAAATAAAGAAATAATAACTAAAACAGAATTTACGTCAGCTTCGCAACTAGAGCTTCCGGAAAGAACTAACATCCTGAAATATTGTAGATTTGTCGTTTAAAGAGTTATTGACGCGTCCAAGGTATATCAGTACGATTTTCTCCTGCTGTATATTATGTATTAAGCTTAAGGAAAGTTTGGTATATACTTTGACATGAAAGCAGCAAGTTCCCGCGCGAACACTCGCTTCATCCGATTGCCACTGATGAGGTTTCGAACTTTCGGGTACTGATTCCTTCCGTCGTCGGAAACTTTCCCGGAAACTGCGCCGAAGTCGGTCCATCTTTTTGGATCCTCTTCTTTTATGCGAGTCCTTCGCCTCTTCCGACCTCTCACCCTGCAGAGACAACAAAATAGAAACATTAAAAATCGGGATTAACTTGTAAATGTAAAATAATCAATAGCACTTGTTAGGTAGGTCAGAAGCAAACCATTAATAACACCAAGACTTCTGCCAAGCAACACATTTATCCTATTTCGCTTTTCTTTCTTTCTTCTGTTTCCGTCTTTTGTCTCGCAGTTTGGCGCGAGACTTGGTTCTATGCGTCGAAATAGAGTTGCTGAACCCAATTTGAATGGCTTAGCAATGAGCCTGCAATTCCTATACATTCCCGTGGAAAACTTGACCGGCTTCTATTGTTGGAACCCAAAACGATCCCATTCTTAAAGTTCATGACTCTCCTAAGCAATTCTCCTTCTTCGCTTATCTTCACTAGCAGCGGACGGCAACAAAAGATGGAATTTAAACGGATAAAGAAGTACCGATTTCCTCGTTTTTCCACGCGCGAGATGGTAAAAGGGAAACAAAGATACGTGGATGCAAACGAGGGGTTGTAGTGTTTTATTAGTTCGTGCCACGAAAATCAGCTGCGTTTAACTACTGCAGGTCAGACGCAGAATTTTGCGGAGCGCATTTAGCCTACTTGTATTCACTTTTCCCCCATATTAAACTTTAAAGTCAACGTAGAACAAGTTTCTGCAAAATATGGCAGCTGGTTTCAATGTGAATAAACTTCATTCGCGAATACATGTAATCTGAACATATTGACGAAAGCAAAATATTCAAAGGCAATAAAAAAGCTGAGTTTCACCTTTATGTGAACTTTTCCATGTTAGATACATAGCATACAAAGCGTAAAACCCTTTAAAGTTTAAAGTGTACGAAGAGTACACAACAGGAAAGTAGAAAAGTAGTGTCATTACAAACAAAAATAAAAAAGTCATCGATTTTTTATATTGTTGTCTAAACTTATAAAAAAAGGGAAAAAAACACGAAATTTTCCCGAGACTCACAACACAATAGCTTTAAATTTCACAACGGACAGAAAGAGTTGGAAAACCTTTCAAACTCTCCTCTTCGGCGGCTACGGTCTGTTTTGTCGTTCATGACAAACACTGTTGACCTAATCCCTTAAGGCCTTCGGAACATTGCTGCACCATTTGCAGCAAAGTTAATCTTTCCCACTATTCTTGCTGCACTGACCTTTCATTGATTTCAAAAGCGCCGGTTATTTTGATGCAATTTTGACCATTCATCCAATGAGTCATTTTCGATGAACTCAGCTCCTAAAGTCTGATGATAATCCGTTGAGTAATCGCACTGAGGATTTAGTGTGCTGTTACTAAATACAGCGTCTTAAAAAGGCTTACGAAATGCTACGATTTCGCACACATATGCTCGTGGGACACTTTCTAAATTTGCTCCCACACGTTTCTGCTAAATGCTCACCAGGAAGTTTTAAATAGTCTCGTATAAGAGTATTAATAAATGTTATTTAAAATAGTTAAAAAGTCTTACATAAAAGATCTTACGTATCGTTCATAACAGACCGATAAAAATAAACAATAACACTAAAATAACAGGAAAAATTAGAAACAACAGAAATGAACGAAAAAATATTGAAATAAGCATTCGTAAAGTGTCTAGTGGTAAAATAAGCTACAAAGCAACTGAAGATCAACTACAGGCAATCCACCTTTTGCCGGAGGCATCGTTTACTTTACCTTCGAAATCACGTCTTTAAAATCTAGCTTACATTACACCAAAGAATCGAGCAAAACATACAATACTTTGAAATAAAATATCATAGCAATAGTGTCGAAAATTCTTCGCGCAAGAGTAAATAAGAATATACGACTGTAAACTAAAGGTAATTTTTATTTATTTTGTATTTACACTTTATCCGTATTAAAGTTAAAATTATAATAAAAATTCTTACGGAAAATCACTGCACTCCCCCAAAGCAAAGCAATTGCACCAATACCAGAGCAAAAGTTAACCTCAGTAGATTGCATGAAAGAATACTCAACCCACCGATAAAACCGAGAAACATGTGACACAATTTCCACTTCAACTTCTCCCCAATCAGCGGAACCCGAACTGTCTGGGTTTACGTTATCACCAACCTGACTAATGACTAATCGGGCGAGCAATTTTTCGAGCCTCGTTGGCGAAAATATTCGTCATCTTCCAGAACAACCTTGGGTTCGGATTACCAGGATTTTCTTCTCTTATTTTTACGAAACACAGAGGAAAAGGAATCAAACTCCCCTTTGGCTTTTTGTTCAGCCTGTATTTGGTTATTAGCCTCGCCTCTTTCATTGGCAGCCTCCCGAAGCACAGACATGGCACATAAGCACTAAACCTATTTTTGGTTATAAATTGTACTAACCAGTTCTTCATCGACGTCAACCTCTATGCCTGATTCCATTTCGGGGCTCTCGAAAACAGGCATTGCTGCCAAACACGTTTACTTTTCACAAATTCACTCTTAAAATAAGAAAATGGAAAACTTAGGGCTTGTTCTTCCGAAACGCGAGAAACTTTACACGTTTCTTGTAAGACGGACGAAGCGAAGTGGAACACTAACTAGCACAATCTCAGACAAGCCGCACTTCCGGAAAAACCGTGTGTTTTTTTGCGGTTTTAGGAATTTCCTAACACTTTTTCTCAATTCCAACGAAAGACGGAACCCTACTAGTCTCGGCCCAGTTGGAGTTCTGATAAAAAGTTCATTGCGAAACCAGAAACTAGACTGAGTTTGGTTGTTTATGTCACCCATAGTGTAAAACCCACGAAGAGAATTTTCGTGGCGGAATATGGGAGTGTCCTGGCGAAGGAGATGTGATAGTTGAAAGGAGATGGAGATAACCTTATCTCCAGTAAAGACAAGTATGAACTTAGAACTTCGCGCTCCAGTTTCTCCACGAGCGTGCCAACCAATCATGCAACTTTATTGCTCTATTGCTTCCCTGTTTTTATTCTTGTCGTCCTTACCAACAATTCAATTGCTTACGCTGGTACACTTGTTACTAACCGCTACTACGCTACAGTTTCCTGCTTACTACACGACCAAAGATGAAAAAGAAAAGGCGAACGGTTATTACATCCTAATTTTCCAGCCGTTGCTAGCCAAGATTTGCTCCCGACTCCAGGAAACCACAATAAACACACACAAAAATATGTATTATTTTTTCTATTTTAGGTGACGTCGTGCTTTCATTAAGTATTATACCTTAATTTAAAATAATAAACTCTTAGTCATTTTGTAGCATAATACCTTATTTGCACATCCATTATAAAAGTTTAACACACTCTGGATATTCATTACTGCTGTTTGGTTAAACGTTTAGTATACCACAGTATAAATGCGATCAATAGATATAACAGTAATATCTGAACGACGACAATGATTAATTATACGACAGGAACGGATTCTACAAAGGGTTGCGCGACTCGCGTTGCAAACGAAGCAGTTTTACTCTACAAATATTTTGTTTGCCCTTTCGTAACATTTAAAAACATTTCTCTTTACTGCAAGATTTAATTTTTTTGTTATTGCCCATTTAATTTCCCGTGTCAATGTATTTTCAGACTTACGATGGCTACAAGCTTCTCTCACGCTAAAACTATTATTACAACAATGACGAGATAGTTTTAAATAGTGTTAAAATATATTATTCACTTTTTACAAATTACTTTGTTATACAATACATTATAGTTAAAAGATCTAATTTAGAAAGCAACTTGTCCTGTTCAAGGATCTGGAACTACGTGATTAATGAAAGCCAAAAGTGTGACATATTTTAAACTATGGCTTTACTTTCTATTTCCGACCAAGAATCCTAAATTCGAATTATTTTTTTAAATAAAAGACTGCTGGTGGGAAATAATATCAAAAACGAATCGTCAGCTAACAAGTACAGCTTCATAGTCTCATTTGCTACACTAACATGGTAACTTTCCCAATGTTTCCCACTGGTGAAGTTTGTAATGCTTGTTTACTTCGTTGACAGATAACTCTCGTTACACCCACGGATGCGTCTCACAAAAACTTGCTTTCATACGCTTTTTCTCGATGGAAGTATTCCAACAGAACATGCGTAGCAGGGAATTCCCCGTTTATTTTGCAACTTTCGCGAGTTTTCATTCAGCCATATCGGAACATATCCGAGAAAACTGAAACAGACAGTGTAGCTAACCTCTCTTAACAAACCTTTACTAGGAATTTACCTCGAATCCAGGTGTACCACGATAATGAACCTCAACCTCATGGATGCTTAACTAACGAGGGAAGGCAAACTCTTCTACTCAAAACAGGGAGTAATTTCAATAGCAGTCGCGAATTTTCTGCCATGGAAACTTCCCTCAATTTTCCCTTCCAAAATCAGTTATTACCCATACGAGCTATTCCTGTTAAATCACGAAAGTCGTAAACATACTTATCTAAAACTGTTTAGGGAAAAAATCGTAAAAAAAGCCCACGAAGGTCTTTGACCACAAGACCTTCGATAGTTTTGGGGTTCTCGGTTCTCCATTCTGTTCCAACACGCAGTCCGTAGTACAATCGCTGGAAGACACCTTTCCCAACGCTTTTAAAACCAGGCATCCATTTTAGACAACGTGTTTTTGGAGGCCACCACACTAGTGTTGCCTCCAGCTTTGGTTATCCTTTTCGCTTGGGAGTTTACGTGACGATACAGGTGTCCGCTGCAGACACACCACGAACAGTACTCAACAACACGAATCTGACTTGCATATACTACCACATTTCCCTTCCTTTTACTCTCTCTTCTTGCTTTTAAACACTTCGTATGTTTCGCTTAAGTTGCCCTCCAGGGTGGCAAAATTGTGACCCCAAATCCTCAAAATGTTACGCCATTTTCTGCGTCACTCTGCCATCAAATTAACCTCGTCTCTCAATTCTTCCTCCCTTTTGTCAACTTTCACGGGTCCTTGGCTGAAATCCTTATTAGCAAAACCCTTACACGCTTATTTGTAAAACTGAAATCCAATAAAAATACACAAATAAAATCAATAAAAATAAACAAGTAGAATTAAATGGATAAAACAAATCACATAAATAAAAATCGAATAAATAAACAAGAAAATGAAAAAATGCATAAGAAAAAATCAAATAAATTGAAAAAAGGTGACTAAGCGACCGGAAGTCCTTCAACAAAACAAATACCGCTTTGCGAAGACTCTTACGAAAGAATGTAAATTTGGAAAAAATTTGATTAACCTTGCCAGGCAAAGGGGCGATGTCCACCGAAACCGGGGCGATGGCTGAAGTGGGCGTTCCTTCCAGGGGATCATGGTTAAAGCTAGATTGATTGGCACCCATGGGAGCTGTTTTTCACACTTTTTTTGCACACAAACCAGGAAGGTAATCACCAAATTTACTCCTGGTAGACTGGAAAGCGCCTCGATACACGCTGTTCCGCCCAAAACCCACCAAAAAGACAAAAAATCGACTAAAAAAATCTCCAATAGCCCTTGAAGAAATCCACAGAGGGCTTTGACCTCTTTTGACGATAATACTCGTTCAATCAAGCGTAATACTCGAAGCAATGAACTAGAGTACAATATTCATTGAATCACTGGCTTTTTAAAATCTTTTTCCGGTCCACCTTTTCTCACTTCTGGGAAAACAAACAGTTGGCACAGTCAACGTCTCACATAAACCGAAAAGGTCGCTTGGCTTGCGAGAAGTGTGGCGAAGATGTGAGGCTGTATTGTTTCGCACCACCTACCACACTCACGTTAGGAACCTGAAGAACCTTCGTTAATACATACAGGCCCCCTTTTCCTTCCCTTCTTTGCCGTTCCCTCTTTCGTTTCGTTATTCGTTACTAAAGGCCTCTTTTTTCAAGTTTTCAAGGAATGCAAGAAGCCAAGGGGCAAATTGTGGGGTTTGGGAAACCGGTCTGTTGGTTCGAAAATCCTCAACCTTTTGCTTAGTGCCAGCTTAATAATTCCTTAACGCTTACGTATTAAACGACGTCACAAGACGGCGTCATGCCATCCACGTAGTGCTATGCTCCACGTATGCACGTTCTCATATAACACGCCGTCGTCAACGGTCAAATTCGCTGAATAAAGCGCTTAGAAGCAAGCTCATAAACGCTAGAATTTTATTTAAATAAAACTTTTTACAAAACTGATTTTTTACCGTCCAAACTATGTACAGTAAAACTTCCGCTATACCGACAGAAAAAAATGGTTCGTTATATCGGACGCTTTTTTGTATTTACGTAACCTAGCAACTTCCGATTAATCCATAATAGTTAACTATTCGCAATAACAGGGTTGCTTATTAGCACAACCTACTGTACCCCTCTTGTTTTCTGGGTCGCCAACGTTTTGCAATAAAATACTTGAAATTTCAAAATAATTTAACAGAATCTCAATTTACAAGATAAATTTTCTAAAGGCATCGATTTTCTTAATTCTTATTTATTAGACATACTCCGATCATTTGCTGTTCCTACTATCAAAGAGAGAACAAAGCTGGAAGCCCGCCGTGTCACTAAAAGCGAAAAGACACACAATCGGTTATAACAAGCGAGTTTCTTCCGACTAGTCCGTAAAAGGTAAAATGTAGCGTAAACCAAACGTAGAAAAAAAGGGATATACAAAGAATAGTCTTCATTCCCACCAGAGGGTACTTGAGTAACAATGAATGTTCCCAACCCAGGCGCCGCGCGGCTACGGGAACCATACCTGAAAATATCCCGTAGGAACGTCGGTCCCGCAAGTGCAGTGCGTTTAGAATAAGGCCACGTTGCTAACATCATTTCGCATAATTACGTTCGCTATTACGAGAAAAAAATTACTTGCTAAATCACCCAGGTTTAAATAAGCTTAATGAGGATGGTTTGTTTTCACTAGTCGTTGAAATTAAACGAATTAAATTTTCAGTGTCAGTCCGGAATTTAGGAAGCTTACTTAGTACAATTAAAACATTTTGCACTCATTGGATTGACTTTTTTTTGGCTCAAGCGAAGGTAAACTAGCCTTGCAAATTAGAATTAGACATTTTCTTTCGTAAAAACGATGTAGGCTTTTATCTATTTCCGCGTCGTTTCCTTCTAGTTTTGCTGCGCTTCACAACTGCTTAGAAATTAGCGAGCTGGAACTTTGTCAAAGGGGTAATGTTTTCGCATGATCATTTAACAAGGCATGGGTACAAAGTGTGTGTTTATGGGGGGGGGGCTGGTATGGGTTTACTAGGTTTGTTACTTACAAATTTATACGATACACAAATACCCACACACTCAAAAGTTATCTGAACTATTTAGACATCTACTTTGTTCGCGAAAGTTCGTTGAAGGTTTTAGGGCATAATTAATTATTCGCGACTTATCAAGCGCAGTGTTCTTATTTATTTTGTCCTTTTTTTAGTGCGTAGCACGTTTAGCCTTTCACGTTCATAATTCCTAGTTTGGTGAACTAGAATAACGCCAATTTGGGTGGACTCAGTGAAGCGATAAAACCATCTAGACTACCTGGGTGAGAATTTAGTTTCAATCTTTGAATCTGAAGTAATTACGAGGGTTGGAAGAAAACTCTGGCGCTTTCGAAGCTCGTTTACACATTTATTTAATATAAGCAATTTATCCTATGATGAACGAAAGGGAATATCAGTATTCAAGACAGCCATAAAGCTCCAGTTAAGCCTGCTGGGGCCAATATACCTTCGTTGATGGTTTTAATGAATCAACGCAATCAAGTTATACCATATTTTCCTGACCTTTCTCTAATGCATTTGCAAAGCTCTATATCGTTCGGCAGGTCTATGCACCGGTTAATGAAGGTAAATCAGCCTCCGGCAGCTGACTAACCATGAGTAGATTTCCAAAGAAGGATAAACCCCCTAAAGTGCGTACCTCCTTTCATTAAAGAACGTCCCCTTTTGTCTTTTGACAAACAGCATTACCCCCTTTGAATTTCGATTACGTTGAACTGCTTTCATTGCTTCATAGTCGTATGCTTGCACAGTCATATCCATAGCTTCTTGTTGCTGTGAAGGTCTCATTTAATAGTATACAATATTGGATGAATTTTTTTATCACTTTAATACATTTAGCTGAAAGTAAACAAATTCAGTACATGTGAAATAGTTAGGCAAGGTCCAGCTTTTTTTTAAAAAAGAATTCTTTGATCATCTTTCAGCCAAATCAGCTGGTTCAGATCTCGAAAGCACTGACACTAATCCAATTATTTTGTTACGAAAGTGGAACGAACACGAAAAAAAATGGAATATCTGCTCTTTGAAAATCTTCCTCTTTTTCTATCGACTCTCTTTTTTTGTCTGCAGTCCCTCTAATCCATTTTACGTTCTATTCACTCTTTTTTAGTGGATTGTGAGCTCCTAAATCGAGAACCGGAAGAAAGACGTGGGAACACATGAAGACTTCTATAAAGCCAATGCAAATAAGCTTTCCAAGATTCGTTTCCCATTCTAAAGAACTGTGGGATGGGAGAGCAGCTGCTGAATTGCGGTTCACCCCTAACTTGGGTTTCTTTACCCCTTACAAAGGCCTCACATGTGAAATCCTATGCATCTGCCTGTTTTCTTTCTTTTCCCTTTTTTTTAAAAAAAGAAGAAATCGAGTCTTATAGAGACAAGACCTGTTCTCCATTTTTCGTACCAGTTTCTGGAATCAATCTTTCCCATCTTAAAAAAGAAAAGTGAACTGGTAGGGATTTTATCTTAAAACCAGTAAATAGCATCAGTCTGTCCTTTTTTCCCTGCCATAAACTTTTAGGATACTACTAATGTTTCCCAACATGGAGGGCAAAAACGACGTTTTTTATGCTATTTTAAAAGGCGGTACGGAAGTAATCTCGAGCAAGTTTGTTGATAATGATGTCTTGTTTCACCGCTCTGTTTTCACTCAAAGTCTTTGTCTGCATATTTCCTAGAAAAAAATGAGATAAAAGAACTACGAATTCCAATCTCGCTGTAAATTAAGCGAAACAGGTCACTCGGGGTGCCTTCGTACCTCAATGTTATTTTTATTTCTCCTTTTCATGAGCTCAATAGGGTGCTGGAAATTTCCAATCGCAGCCACAGAACTACTTATAGGCAATTCCGATTTGCGGCAAAAAGTTAACAATTATAGTGAAACGTTGTTTCAAGCAGTTGTTTTCAAATAAACTATGTTTTATACACTGACCTAAGTGATCATTAATTTGCGAAACGTCAAGGCTTTTAAAATGCACTTTATTTCGACATTTACTTCCTACTGGAAAGCTCTTAGCGACGATAATGCAACTGCCCAAATAATGTCCGCCATAAATGCGGACGTAAGTACTTCCAAGCGAAGCAAGCTAATAAGTATCACTCTAATAGCAATTTGGCCCCTTTATCATTTTAATCCGGTTTAAAAGAAGAGTTTCAATTAAATAAACCTCCACATGAAATTAATTTCCTGTTTCGAAATGGCACTGGTACGCATTTAACTACCCATCAAGGCGGCAACACGTTAATTGTTACCTAGGACACGTATGGTTTCCAAGTTTCGTTTATACTGAATATATTTATATTGAGATCGTTTACATTTAGTAAAAAATACTACAAAATATAAAATGGGCAAATTCCTCTGAAGCACACCTGCTAATATAACCATGGAAATGCACTTGAAATTCCGAAGGCACGCGCCAAGTTCGCGGCCTTTAACGCAATGAAACATATTAGCGACGTTACTGCCATCTATTGGCGAGACACTGCTCATTTGTTTTCTTACACCGGCGCCGAAATATTGTATTTTGTTCCGCTTTAAATCATTGCCTGTCGAAGTTCCTACGTAACGAAAATAGTACACTATACTAACATATTAATATAAATTAATATATTATTTTTCAAGTACAAGTGATTAAACATTGGAATATCGAGTACGGACTCATCTTCGCATAACAAACCTTGTTCATTTCGGAAAACCATACCGTATAATAAGAGTTTGCCATAGCTAAGCACGTTGGGAACGGTAAAGTTGTCCGGTATACCCGAAGTTTAGCACGCCATACTTTTCGTCTGCAAAGATAGAGTTTATGTGATCTATAAAACGTACACGTGTCGACCTTCACATAATAAGCGAGATTTTTGCTAGAATCGGGCTTCGTTATAACCAAATTTTACTGTAATCTTGACTAAAGTTATTTAGCTCATAGCGAATATTCGAAACATAGTGCGGCAACTGAGATCTCTCAACCTCTTATTAGATAATGCCCTTTCTGAGTTGTATAAGTGAAAATGACGAAAGTGTCAAAACAAACCTCCCGAGTGTCGTAGCAAATAACTCGTTTGTGAAACAGTCATCCTGTTGAAAATCACAATTCACTGTACTTGGCATTGTTTCCTATCTTGTTGCTACGGTCATTAAGACATTTTCCAAATCAATTTCGAAACTCATATGATAAAAATTATGACAACAAAAAACTAACTTCAAAGCTATATTAAATAACAAATCTATTTAAAAATAAAACTTGGGGAACGATTCTTGAATTTGTCCTACACTAAGCTACGTTATTCAACTAGCTCAAAAAATACACCTTTCTACGGAAACTGGGACATGATAAATGGTCAAATAGGGTGTCCACTGCCCTACATCTTTCCTCTCCAAACTTGACTGTTACAACTCCTGTTCCAGGCGCGCTGCGGAAGCATTCGCCACGCCCCTCGCTGCCCCAGCGTGATCATTGAGCTCGAGAGCGATCTATTGGAAAACATAAGTCCTGTATCACGTCTCCGGGCAGTATTTGGGGGATTGGAAAAGATACACGATTGACTGTGGCAACTTACGCGGCCAGAGTTAGATCGATCGGTGTGGCCCACCACAGCAGAAGACCCTTTTAATGATTCCGGGGGAAGGGGGCGGGGCTACACTAGGCATCCAAGTCCACGCCGTCTTGAAATACAAAACGCATAGAAACGTGAAAGACACACAAAACAACGGTAACCACCACGTCCATCTTTCACTGCTTCCTTCACACGAGCTACGTGGAATATTTGAAGCCCTGACACGTAGACGGGGGGCGCAAGAGAAGATACAGAGGGGAAAAGGCAGAAATCGGACGGGGGTGAATGCGTTCGGTTAGGTTTGAAATCTGTTCATCTGCCCATTTTTCCTCACTTGGTCACGTGCAGAGTGTAATTAAGACTTGAAAACCTCTTTCGCCTTTTCGGTACACAAAAACCAGCTACTAGATACCATTATCTCGCCTTTCGCGCCCTTTTCCCCTTCTGTCATCCCCCCTGTCGCTAGCTAAATTAACTTGGGCAAAATTGATCACCAAGAAGCACACAACGGTCTCTATATTCAATGTATGTTTGGACAGCAATAAATAAAAACGTAGCTACCGTTTCCCCCCTATGAAACACAAATCGTCTTGTGGAATCCCTTGCCCCCTCGAACTAATGGCTTTTCGTTGTGTAATTAAGGTATGATATGTCAGAGAGGGGAAAAGGGATACCGTAATGCGAGGGATAAAACACTCCCTTATGCGGTAAACTTGGGACCCAAAGGCCAAGGCCAATTGCGAAATAAATCTCCCGATCGTCGATTTCTATGACGCACGTCAAAAGCTTCTGGTACACAAGTTCTTGTCAAATATTATCTTATTCAAGAGTTTGCGAAATTCTCCTATGTATATTTGTTATTCTTTTCTTCTTCAACGCTTCTTTTTAGTTCTGAGGATGCACTTTGTCGAAAAAGTTGAAATATTCTTCCGAAATGGAAACAGTTACTTGAATGTTTCAAATGGTTTTGGTATTAGCTTCTCTACGACATTTTTTTAGCCATCCTATATATTCTTGATAAATTCTTGAGTAACTCCTAAAGAATCCTGAGTATAAAAAAAAATCCTAACTATTTTTTAAAAATCTTGCACGATTCCTAAAATAATCAGGAATGATTAGTAAAATATTACGAATTCATACATTTTTTTATGTTTCAAAATAGTTAAACATTATAAAAAAGCAAAAAAAAAATATATACAACATACGGTCAGAATTACGGATTGCGAAAGTACACACATAAAACTGAAGGTTTGCTCTACAAATGTTCGGTACAAGACCTGACCTGCGTGCTCAAATATTGACTTCCTTGATACGGAGCCATTGGAAGATAAAAAAACTACTACGAAATTCTCGACGAACCATAAAGTTGCCGATACCGCGCTTTGTTCCTGGCAATTAATAGCGTATGAGCGATCAAGTGCATCAAACAGAAGGCTGATCAATAATGTCCAGCACGACAATCCCCCCGTCCCGTTGGAAAACCTCATGGAACTTCAAGCAATTCTGAAAGCTTTCGTAGGAGGTATTGCGGCAGAAACCTGACTGCGTACTTTTCCTTCGGATTACTACTCATGCCGCTCCCTGCAGAATAAGTTCGAAGGCATTTCCTTCGAGAACAAGGTCAAGAATGTGATCGACGATTACTCGGGTGCTAAAGCGACCTTTTTACGCAAGGTATACATGAAAGTGGCAGAACGTGGGTAAAAGGGTGAGGAGAAGATGACACATCAATTCCGTTTCTTACGACATGACGAAAATTGTCTTATTCAACAACTTATCGCCATTGAAGTTCTAAATAAAAAAACACACGATCTGTAAACTGAAGACATAAACTGCGACACTGATAAACAATCAATACTTATCCTACTTCTTGCCACTCTTACGTAACTGTAATTTACATTTATTTATTTTTTCTTACTATGGAGGCCTATAATAAAAGGAACTCCCTCCTTTTCAAACCAAATAACGTGAAATAATAAGGGTGGTTAAATAACGGGTGATTTACATATTCCACGAGAAAAAAGTTGTAAGCAAACCTCGGCTACACTAGAAACTAACATTACTAAAGTAATTAGAAGTTACTACGGATACTACATTTATTATAGCAATAGACAATCAACACTATCTAGAGCTAATTTAGAATCGTAAATATTCTGGCTCAGAATTTACATTCGCATCTCTTCATTCCTTGCTACGCTCTACGCAGAAATGATAATGCGAACACTTACGAGGAAGTTAAACAATGTAACCTGAAAAATATATTTTAAATTATAGATTTATATTATTACATTGCACCCGATTACAAGTGATTAATTTTAGTAATATATTAGACTACTAACTAGGACACGTGTCAAGTACTCCAAGAATAACTTTCGCTTTTCAGAGAAACCTCTCACGCAAGTACCAGGGCGATTCCCATAACGTTAACCTAATTCCTATGACGTATTGTTGTCTTACTGCATTCAGAGCAAAAAAGTCAGCGAACGTCTAGCGACTGCGTGCGCATACATTAGTTCCTTTATTAAACGCGCCAGAGACTTCTTCTGGTTCTGGCCTGGTTTTCTATTATTTCTTGAGATAAGAGTCACGCCAGGTAAAAATTTCTCTGCAGCACGATCATGTTACTCAAGAGATAAAAGCAAAACGCACACACCTTTCGCCGTGAAGGAGTTTGCAGTCGACAAAATAGATTAGATTGGAATAAAAAGAGACACGGAGGCATAGAACGGATCATAAGGCTATATGGAACGAAGCCTTTCAAGGTGTTTGTTCAGCCTCAACAAAGGCTAGTGTAAGTTGGCCCAAAGCCACTTCCGCTTGCATCCCTCATGGCTAACCAAACAATTGACCGTGAACTATCAATTAAGCCTACGAGGTAAAGGGTTAAGTTCGCAACTTGCTAATGCACCTAAGACGAAGGTCTATAGACAGTTACTTGTTCCAGCAGATCCACATGACACAGTGTAATCGATTATACTGAACGGAAAACCATCCTGGTGAAAATATTCGCGTGAAACGCAACACATTGTAATAAACGAAGAACCACTTGTGAACTGAAATGGAGAACTAACAATGAGTAGATTCTTATTTTTTACCTTTAGATTCACGAAACGCTGCCAGGTTGGCAGTTGGGAGAAATCGGTTCAGACAACAATGCACAGTGGACAGGTGAGCGGCGCGAGAGGTGGAATTATCCTTGGGATGGTGTAATCCTTGTTGCACGAGTCACTTTTAAACAAAAGACAACTATGGTTCAGAGGACTAGTTCGCAAGTTTAACGACCCTAGGTTACGCGAAAACAAGCCATATGTAAAGGTGATCAATGCCAAAAGGACGCAGCAAAACACGGAACTCACCAATACACGCCTTAAACCTGCTGTGGAGAGCGGCGTCTGTTTGGCACCGAGGAAATTTTTAACCTGGGTCCAAGCCCGACACAGGCACGGCAAGGAGTTGGCAAAACCACTGTGAAGGAGTGAGCGGATTTTCCGGGCCAAACATTGATATAATCGCCCTCTAGTGAGATATCGATAAGAAAGTTTATCGGTTGGATAACGATTACAAAAGGCGCGCGAAATTCGATGCCCTTATCAGACCCATTGAAGCCCACTGAGTTCCATTTACAATAGGATTTCAACTAGAATAGATCATCTGAAACATTGTTTACCTACGGTATGACTATTGGAAGAATAGGCAACTAATCAAGGATAATTACACTATAATTATAAACAGTTCAATATACGGGTGTGTGAAAAAAATTAAAGTAAAATATGTTAGAAGACAAAACCTTCAAATGATAATATTCATAAAAATTGTTGGGAACAGCGCCCTTTCTTTTTTGTTTTTTCACCGACTAGTATTGTTTTACCTACCCGACTATTAGTAAAAAATCTTCCTATTAGTTTAAAGATACGTTGTTAGAATGAAATGAGCAAATGTTGGCTTAGTTAACTGTATATTTTACTGCTCTAAAGGTACAGAGTTTTTGCATTAGTGACGGAGAAACTGTCCAAAGGACAATGAAAAATATCGTTGTGCCATTCGAATCAGACGTTACACAACAGCACTTTTCTTACCGAGCAATGAGGCACCACAATGGAAGCTGCATACGTTATATACTCTGACAACGCACCACAAAAATTGGCTTAAAAGAACCAGTTCCAGTATCTTTTCACAAAATTTGATCCTTTCAAGGAATACAGAGAACACAACAAAGAGCTAATGGTTATGGATGCTCGGTGAATTGTAAAAGAGGTACTAAAGGGGAAGAGCAGTTAAAAATTTTCGATACAATGTACAAATTCTTTGCAGTACAATGAGATGAATCAGCTTTCTCAGCTTGCAAGAACACGTCTCGAATTTTTGCTGTTCTCGTAACTTTCAGAAGCTGCCTTAAACGATCGCCCATTGCAGTAAGCTGGAGTCCTTACCACCTGCCGATAGTACCCGACTATCGTCATGCAAAAACGAAACTTGCGTCACGTGGCTGCTATGACCAACAGCGGAATAGCACAAAGACTAAAAAATCAAACAAAGCAAAGAAAACGTTAGTTTCACTTCCTGGGAAACAATTAACATACTTACTTTAGGTTGGCTAGCGGGATAACCATAAAGCCGAACTTTGCCAAAATCGTCTCCAGTGACCAATAACTTGCTGTCATGGGACTTTTCAACTGAATTTACGTCCGTACCATCTGCTCCTTCTGGCCAAATGCCCAGCGTCGTAAAAGAGACGACGCAAGTCTCCGTTGCCCATTCCAAATCCCGTAACTGGGACGCTTGAGGTACTTGGCGGCATATTCCAGCATTCCCTTCAATTTGTTGAACATTAGCGGACGCTTTTAAACTAGCTTCTCATGTCTATCGTTATAACTTACAAAAAAGCAGCTCATAATCTCCAGAGTTCGTACGGAAATGTACATTATCTGTACACCAATCCAAATGCGTTATAAAACTGGAATGTCCCTAAAAAACAAAAACACGAAAGTGTCAGTACAACTCAAGAAAATACGAATTAAAGATTAATAAATAAAAAACGTGCAAAAATATATTCTCTTTTCAAAAAACGAAATTCTGAAGGTATAAGCAGAAAATCTAAAAAAAACTTAGTGGCGGAGTTCACCAAAGAATAGAGTAACTTACGGTGCATTTTCCAATGCGACTATATTTTTGGCCATCTTCCGACGTTTGATAAACATAAATATTATTATCTCTCGATCCGATAGCCAACACTGTACCATCAGGCGAAAATTTGACGACCTATCAAAGATAAAAAATTACAAATTATTTCTCGCAAGATGTTGTCAGTTCCACATACTTGCAAAGGTTCATTGCCGTCTGTGTGAGACATGTACGATTCCTTCGTTTCCGCGTCCATAGCCAGCCAACGACCGCTGACAGTTCCTACCACTATCACGCTGCCATCAGGAGAAAACGTAGCTGATTGCACTGGCTCCTACACAAACCAATTCGTCAGCAAGTCAGTTTTTAAACCCAACGTAAAAAATATCGTCAACATACCCCAATTTCTTTGCTCCAGATGACGGAATGGCTCATGGTATCCCAAAGATGCAAAAGCTTATCATAACCGCCAGATAAGAACTGACTTTGATTAGGATGAACACATAAAGCCCAGATCTCATCTGTATGCCCAGTGACGAGAGCCGTAAATGGCAAATCAAAGTTGCCCGCCACGATGCAATTACGAGTCGTCCCGACCAGAATTTGGCTCCCTTTGCCTTGCGACAATGTTCGCACGTTTCCAAACTGCTCAGGAATCTAGACATAACACAAAAATATAAACGTAATGAATGAAACAATAGAACAAAACCCAAGAAAAAGATTAGAAGTGAACAAGGAACAAAATTAATAGGAAACACAAAGCAGAAAAAAAAATAAGAACGGCAAACAAAGAATCACGGAAAGGTTAAAACTCAGTACACAGCTGACTAAACACGTAAAATGCTGCTTTTTGTTCTATACCTCCGCTACGTAACCAGTCCTTCGGTACGAAGGATCCCAGGAGACGATTTGTCCATCTTTTCCACCTCCGGAAACGATAGTTCCATCTTTGAGCACCAGTAAAGAAAATACCGGGCCTTCGTGTGCGTTCTTCAAGGCTTTGAGTACGGTATTCGTTCCTATTGTGTCGTAAAAGACAGAAAGTCAAGCAAAGCAGAACATTAAATCGAGTCGGGAAAGCAGTATAAGATACTGTTACCTCTGCCCCAGACTAAGATGTTGCCATTCGAATCTCCAGAAAGGACGTCGCCCCTGTCAGAGAACGCCAAACACGTGACGTACTTAGGTTTGTCTCTCGTTTCAAAAAGACCAAGTTTCCGCGCCAAGGATCCCGTTTCCAAGGACCAAAAGCAGATATGGCTTTTCCCACACGTCACCAAGATGTTACGATCCATGGGATGGAATTCGGCGGCTACCACCAATTCCGACGAACACTAAAAAAATAATGACAATTATTTTAATCAATATATCTTTTTAGATTTTCGTTCGTTTTGCATCGCAGATGTACGCAAAACTTAAGACTTATACTGACTGCACTACTGGCGTAATTTTACTTCTGAATTTAGCTAAATTCTGACAAGACCAACTGCATGTCTTACGCTTCAAAAAAACTTTACAATTTTACTAAGCTTTACTAAAATTTCAATAAAGCTAACGTTGAGTTCCTGTATATTTTACTTGTTCATGTGAAAAACTTTACTAAGTCTTTGTCTGTAACTTGTACTGGAAAAAAATACGTTTTGCTTTCTTAAATTTTTCCTTATAAATTTTAGTGGTCTGTTACCTTAGTTTCACAGATCTTTTGACCTCGCTCTCCTTTCTGCCAGTCCCAAACCGACAAGTTATGGTCCGGTGCTTCATCCACCGCCACAAGAAGGTTACCACCGTCCTAGAAAAGGCGTTATGCCCGCAGAGGAAGGAAGCGATTATTCCACTTAACCAAGCCTACACTCTGAAGGAAAGTTTTCTTACGGCTCTGGAGAAGGCCAAACAGCTGATGGATTTCTCAAACTCGCCGATACCAATCACGTGCAGCGTTGCTAGGCTCACCGAGTTCCATATCCGAATATGAGGCTGGAATTACAACAAATTATGAATTACTCAAAAATGAAAATAACAAAATGTAAAGACGATTAGCCATTAGAAAAAATGTTGCTTGGCAAAAAAAGCTTGGCAACTGTTAAGTTAATGCCAATCACCCGAGTTAAGCGCACATTAGTAACAGAAGCTAACCACGTCAGAACATTTATGTCACAAACAACGCGAGCAAAATGTGTTGCGTGATATGGGGGGTTTAAGCGCTCTTTATTACTTTTGGAGGGATTATTAGCGTTACTATCTTCATGTTTTTCGACATACCCAATGTTCCGCTTCCAAAGAATTGATATCGCGTGGTGGATGTAATTTGCATGACTTTTGGGTAGAGAAGAGCGATGAATCGGCAAATATTTGTGGGGGGAGTTACGTTAAAAATAAATAAAAAACACATACTACACGGTCCCAATAGTCCTTCTAGTTTGCTACTCTACGCCCAAATTCCGTTTCCGTTTTTAATTCTACCTTTCTACCTTAAACTAGGCACCAATTAAAAAGCCATACTTACTCTCCCATCTTTCTTTTCATGCCCTGCGCACTGGCCCGTGGCAATTAAGAGTCTGTTAGGGTGGATAGCCAAGCTATTACGAATCCATAGAAAAAACAATAAAAACAAAGTTAATTAGTACAAAACGCACACAGGAAACGAGATAGCTATTTCCCGACTATCTCAATATCAACGGCATACCATTTGACGTCATCCGTATGGCCCAAATAATGTCTTTGGAGCTGTTCTTCAACGTTGTACAGGACGACTACCGCTGCCGTAAAATAAACCATCTCTCCCGTTGGTAGCAAGTACAAATTGCTGCGGCAATCTCGTCCACGGTAGCCATACCTACGTGATAGCACAAATTAATAGGTCTCTTCTTTCTTTAATTCGTAGAAAAAACTAAGGTTAATAAGAACCTTCCATACAATATTTTTATAATGCAGGCATACTTACACCCATTCGAGTTTGAGTTTAGAGGAGGGTGCCATGTTCACTTTGGTTAAGCTGTAATCCTCCAACAATGAAGACGGGGCGTGGACAACAATGGGCCTTCCCCGTAAATAAAACTTGACGTAGCCATCTTCAGCGTTAAAAGTCGCGTCCCGGGTGCTATAAATAAAAACAAATTATAGAACAAACTTAAGACATGATAACTGCAGTAATTTTGGATTAGCAGTCAAGTATGAATCGTTTTATAACGTTTTACCCCGCCATACTGAACAAAACCTGAAATTTTAACGTCAAAACGCACGAACTGAACTGTTTCGTTTACGCGTTCCCACACTACTGTATTCACTTTGCGCTGTAGCAACACTGAAATTTTCTTTTCCTTACCCACGACGGTGTGGCCGGTGGCTATACGACATTGCAAAACCCGGACAAAAACAGGAACTTTGTGCTCAACAAAGCGCAAAAATGGCTCCGAGCCAGAGAAATTCCCCCTTCTCTTTCTTCCACCGACACACTTGCACTCTTTTTGGGTTCAATAATTCGCGTTGGAACGGTTTTATCAAAGCGGGGGAAGCGCAGACCCGGAAAGTATGACGTCACACTTCAACTCACATCAGGCTTCAATGTATACAAATGTTCGTCTCTTTCAATAAGCGCTTTTACTTCTTTTTGGCAAAGAGAACGGCACCAAAACCGTAATCTAAGCCTGAAATATTCGTATATTTTTCGAACGCTTATCCAACAAGAGAACCACGAACCAGAAAGTATGACATCGCTCTGCACTTCGTATTATATGGAACTAGTAAACTTTTCCAATTTCTATATCGGAAGATCAAGTGGACTGGAACTGGGCTGACTCACACTATAGAGAATTCAAAGACTCGAATTATTGGCTATTTTCCGGTATTTTCTCTGCTTTTTTCTCGCTTATGTTCGGGAACGCGAAGAATACGTGTTCAGATGTACCGATATATCTCGGACGCTGCTGTTTAACTTCCTACACACGACCACACACAACTGAAGGTGTGTAGGGGTGATTACAGCGGTAGAAACGAAAAAGAATCGTAGAGGGAGGTGAAAATCGCCCCGAGTACAGTTGTTCGGAGCCTTTTAAAACCTGTCTTACAGAGGAGATGCGGCCAAACCTGGCCTAAACCCGGAACTACGCGAACTGAGTGCATCAGAGTGCACTTCTGAAGAGAAGGAAAAAAGGAACATATAATTTACTACAGTTGGCTCTTCTTCGATAAGAGGAAGGATTCTTCTACAACGTTCAACCTGCCAGCGCTACACGCTAACGAGACGAGAAGAATGAGAAATAAATTGAGAAAGAAGACCCCTATAACGGGTCGTTCTTAAAGTGTTGATGGTACCAGCAGGAATGCAAATGATGGCTTTGGGGGGGGGGGGGG
>JAHZNP010000044.1:0-20261 GCA_020615345.1 Triops cancriformis | reverse complement strand
GTGCTTTCGAGGACATAAAATTAAGCACCTAACTTTCGAAATAAATGAACCAAAAACTAACTTAAAGTAAAGTACCTGAACTTCTGCAAAGTTAAAATATGTAAAATGTGTACAATTTTAATTGTTATTAATGATTTTTTTAGAAATAATAAAAAATCATTGTGAAATAGTGCATATCTAATTGTAAACGTCCAGGAAACCTCAACAGTAATATTCTGCAATATATTAAGTTTTTTAAGCTTATTAAACGTCCACACTTCTGACAATAAACCAGATTGAAATGAGAGAGAAAGGAATTTCTCATATTTCTTTTTCACTGCAAGACTGCGTATCGCGTTACTCTATAAAAACCCTAGGAATTAAATAATGCTGCAGTAGAAGTTTTGCGTTCCAGAGCGAAATAATAATGTCGGCACGTAACTCTAAACGTTACGCAAAAATAAAACAATAAAACAGCGTAAACCACGACCACATTGTTCTCTCAAGCTTTTCCTTTCCACTCACGAAAATTTGCTTTAATTAGCATTGGCCTTCGTCCTACCCTCCCTCCACCCTTGCAATGTCAAGGTCAGGGGCGTAGTTCACCGTAACCTTTCGCATTAGTGCAGTATTGATTTACTGGTGTGGCGCAGTTACGCTCTTCCAATGAAGGAAAAAAATCCAAAACGAGGAGAGGGATACGAAACAAGCGCATGAAGTACCGAAAATTGTAGACGTAACAAGTTTCAAACAAAATATTAAAACAGACATAAAAATAAAAATTTGGAGTATCTAAGATAAAAAGTAGAAGAACTCGTACAATCTTTTCCAAAGGTATTAAAGAACACACAATTTTATTAAAAAAGTTCAAAACTTAAGAGTACGATTTACATTCAAATGTAATTTTTGTTAGCAGTATAATTTTTTTGGAGGCAATACAACCACTAACAGTTTGAAATTTGTTTACATTTCTAATGTTAACTTCCTTCGCAATCGTTTAATTTAAAGACACCTTTTAGTTGATTAATTTATTCAGAATTTCTTTGTCCTCATAATGCTCGTTTGAACAGGTGATTTATTCTGTTAAAAAATAAAATGACTAAGCAGAATAGTAATAAAAAATAAAACTAATCTTGTAAGTAGTAGGTATTAGTTTTGACCTTCGATACATATTTCATTCTAATTTAAGAAACTGACAAAAGCTTTTCCAAAATGACAAACGGCCTCTCCTTCTTTCCAGTTTCCACCCACAACATGGAACTTCAAACTTTTGATTATGGATTTGTTCGAACCATCCCATGGTTCACCTTGGTTCGACCTCCTCTGCTAAAAATCTTCCCTTGTTCCTGTTCCCTTTTCCACATTCTCTCATTAGCATCCATCATTTTAACATGAAGGTAGGGAATGCTTCC
The DNA here is from genome assembly GCA_020615345.1 of Triops cancriformis. Classification (NCBI taxonomy): domain Eukaryota; kingdom Metazoa; phylum Arthropoda; class Branchiopoda; order Notostraca; family Triopsidae; genus Triops; species Triops cancriformis. The sequence goes on along the minus strand of JAHZNP010000044.1, from coordinate 18,870 downwards.
TCCTAGCAGCTAGACAACACTTCGACAATCCCACTTTTTCTGCATGTCATTATTACTAGACAAAACAAGCCCTGGTCGTACCGTCCCATTCCTAATCCCCTTATGAAAAAAAAAACGAGTACACGAAACCTGGAAATGGATCAAACAACCCCCGAGCTCACAAGGTTCATCCGGCAACGCCAGCAGGGAAAGATGCGCATCCGAGGTTTTGTGTACCCGGATTTTTTTTCTCAGTTAGCTAGTGTGAGCTTTGGCCTTCGGCTTCCTCGTGTTTTGGAATAATCAGGGGTCGTATAATTTGAAAACATACAGTTACCCGTGCCTTGCAGTCATTCCAGGTTGCAATTTCGCATTCAAATTGAGCAGCGACCCCGAAGAAGTCATCCGTCTATGCAAACACACCAGAATGGAAACGTAAGTACAGCCACAGGAACAATTCTAGTTTTTAAAGGTACCAGCAATTACAGTGCAATCATCCCACATACAAGCATGCTTCCCATTCACGCAATCCTTCACGAAAACCAGGTTCTGACAATAGACATTCGTCCAACAAACTCCACCCAATTAGTTAAGACATGCAAGATGGTTTGATTAGTAACATAACACAATTACTTGGCCGACAAGAGAGAAAAAAGTGGATGCAGGGATCGCGTACTACACGGGAGCGAGTCCCAAATCACGCTAAAAACTCATTCATCTTTCATAACAGAGCTTTTATACCTGTTTGCTAACGAGCTGGAGCTCGGCTGATGAGGAGAGGTAAAGTCACTGGTGGAATTCCACCGCTTAGCTGCCTGGAAATGGACGTTATGTACTGCTGGACTGAGAGAAGGCGTGGCCTGGATGGTTGGCATGGTGCCACGCCGCGACGCGGGCGAATTCACCAAATTCGTCGAACTCCCTCGCAACTGAGGCTGCGCAGATTGCGTTGGTGACGGCGAAGGCGCCGGTGACGCGCTCGTAGAACTCGGACTATCGGATAACAGCGAGCCCGTCGACTGGTACTGGACGGAACGCCTACGGAAAAAGTAGAAATATTAGTTTCAATAGTACATAACTAATTCAGTAAATCTGGTAAATTTTAATATTGCAAGAAAAGGGGAAATATGACAAGGACACATCAGCCTCAAAACTAATCAAATAATTCCCAACACCCCAAAAAATAATTAAAAAGAAATAATTAAAACTTTATTAAAGTTTTCCCCAAAAACGCTGATATAGTACGTTTCAATATAACAGGCAGTTTTATTATTATTATTACAGAAAGAGTATAAAAAATAGAACTAGTAAGGAAAATATAGCTAAATATGTTAAGGGCAAAATAAACGGAAATTTCGTAGAAAAAGGAAAATTATCCAACAAGACTAAATTTTTAACAAAAAAAGTAATTTACGATTAACCCGCGACTTAATAAAAAAGGGCGTTTCCTTCACATTTTACCTATTAGATAAGGCAGAAGACGACGTGGGTGGCTGTCTTCGCAATACGTCTTTGTGAATACTTCCGTTGGAAACTCCACCGCCATTGAGAGAATGTCTTCCATCAGGCGTATCGTAGTGACTGGGGCGTAAGCGGAGCACATCTTTTGTGGGCGTCATCGTAGCAACAGGCGGTGTCATGGCTCCTAATCAACAAAAAAATAGATAGTTTTCTCAGGCTCTAAGATTTCGTTTGTGAAAAAGATTTGAAATTCTTCCCAAGCTTTTCGAACAAATACAAAAAAAAAAAATACACAAGAATGCAAAGCCAAAGAAATGAAAAAGGAAGACAAAATAAAGTGCCTTCGATTTTTACCTCTAACATTTTCTAACTGATTAACCCGTCGTAACACGTCTGCAACGGTGGACCGAAGGCATACAATTTCGTCATTCTGGTCTAGTACTCGCTTCTCTAAGGCAATAAGCCGATCTCGTAGACTTTCGCTGTCATGTTCCATCATGTCATCTAGAGAAGTTGAAGAAATAACATTCCGTTATTACAAAGTTTTCACATAAATTCTTGGTTCTCAGTTTTCGCGTGAACTGTGCTCAACACAACGGAACTCAATGCATTATAAAATTCGGCAAAAAAAGAAAAAGAAAAATGCAGCGTTTAACTATCGATCGTACAATCTAAGTTACTCTTCTAATAAAAAGAGTTTAATACAAATTGATTGCTCACGACGACACAAAAACTGGGGTAATAATCTTCGCTTTAAGATTGGATTAAGGAGTTAAGTCTGATTTAAAACACTAAACAAGACCAAGCTGTTTTTCAGCTTCTTTTAGTCAAATTTGCATTCTTAGGCACATTTTCGTCCGTAAAATGAAAGTGGGACAAGAAAATGCTAAATTATTGGTAAAAAATCGAACTTTCAACCAAACCAGGTGTTTAATCCTGTTATCAGTAAAGAAAAATGCCACTGGAATTTGATCTAAAGCGTAGGTGCACCTGGTTTTTACTAGAAAATGCACGACAGTAAGTCGACACCGAAAAACATTGTGTAATCAACAAACAAAAGTGCAAACGAAATTTCCGTGGATTAGCACTAGGGGCCAAAGTTTGCGCCTTACGTTTTAATAAACAGAAAACCTAAGGCTTTAGGTTACAACACATTCAATGAAGCGAAGAATAATCGTAAGTCAAGTATTACATTTTAAGTAGAAAAAAGACCTCTCAGTCTTTCACGTCACATCATTACATAACCTACTAACTAGTTCTAAAATATAAAAATGATCTCCAGAACAACTTTTCACGGATATTTTAGGATAGTTACTTTTTTCCCCCTTCACTTCTTCCAAACCATAAACTTAGCACAATCATTTCCAATAAATCCCCAACGGACACACTACCGAGCGCAATCATCCCACAAATTGTTCAAATTCAGGGGAAAAAATTTAAGAATGTCCGGAGAAAGCTGGTTTCCGTCGACAAAAGTGAGAAAATTTCCTTTCACTCCCGGCCTTACTGCAGGAAAAGTAACACGCACTGACCACAAATCTTCTCTTGAAGGACTTTCAAGATATGCCCAATTTACGTTTTCCTCCAGTCTCCTAATCACTTCATCCCTATAGAAACCGTGTACCAACACAGACGCCCTACAACCAATTAACGAGGAAACAAAATCAACGTGTTCTGCAACAATCCACATCTTTTCCTGGCGTATTACGAACAGGGACCAATGATCTGAGCATGACCTGAATCAATGACCTTTCCTTCATTCTATGTCCATACACTCAGAAAACTCGAGATACTCTCAATGGAAAGGGAATACACTAAGTTAAAGTAAATATAATGTACACGTAATTAAGCCCCAAGACTCAATTTACAGAAACTTACACCCAAGTCTAGGGAACCAAACCACGTTACTCTTACGTGGACACGTTTACCCGTAACCCGATCTCGCTCTACATTGCCACTGCACTCTAATTAGCGCACTTCATTAGTCGAATTACACCGGTTCACTTACTCCAAGCGGAGGCCAACAAAGTGGCAACGCTACGTGGCTCTTCGTCACTTGTTTGCATCTGTGCTTGTTTCTCCCCCTTTTTCTAATTCGACACCGATCTCATCAAGGTACTACGAGGAATTTTAAGCCCCGCCCCGTTCCGACGCGTGGGCCTGCTAAGAATTCCAAGTGTTCAAGTTCAAAACGTCTCGTAATCTTTCTTCCCCCAAAACAGTTGTTCCTGATAAGGATTCTTTTACACGGTTTTTCACAGTCACTTTTAACTGATTAGTTAACACAACAGAGTGTCAAACTGTGCCCCAATCGTTATTCTTCAACACGTTCTCGCTGCCTGTTACACGTTTGATCTGAATGGAAGAGTGTGGGACGATTGTGCAGCTCTCCACACTGTTCGCATTTAGGAGACTTACTGACTGTTTCAGACATGCGTACCAAAAGCCAGAAAAACGGACAACAAATCAGGCGGAAGAAATAAAAAAAGGAACGAAAGTAAAAAAAAAGCATGAAAACAAAAAGAGAAAATAAAAGCCGAGCATTAGAAAGGCTTCACAGACTATCGTTATGACAAAACTAAACAACCAACAAAAACGAGGATAAACAAAAAGACAAAAAAATGAGAGAGAACGTTACTCCACTTCGTGTGCACGCGAGATGACAGTATTAAGTACAGAAAACAAAAGGTACAGTTCGAACGCCATGGAAACCGCTGGGGTGGGGAAAAAAATGAATCCCTCGTTATATTGTCTTTTCGTTAAACTTGGCACTGTTGAGAGGTTAAAGAGGGGGCGGAGGAGAGAAGTAATCTAAGGGCGCTTAAAAAAGGGGAAAAGTTGACACGTTTCTGCGACCAGAGCCTTGGGATTCAGTGACAGATGAATCGCAGCTGTTCAAATAAGTAAAGCTCGCGAAAAATCCCAGTCGCTCTCTCCAGACGAAGTCGACGCAGCTTTCATATCACTCTTCGTCTCTTTTTAGGGCGAGCATCCACAGCTTACCGAGCCTTTATCACAGTCAGAGAGCCAACAAAGAGTCTTTCGTCTACCTTAGCTTTATAAAATTGTTCAAATGTTAGTATGACATGTAAGCACGCTGATAGCTGAAAGTACTCCTCTTCATTTTCCTCCTCAAACCATTATTCCGCTTTTAGGCAAATTACAGGAAAAACTAGCGTTGCAATTTTCTGAAAAACTTGTATATATAGAGTTGTTTGTCGTGCCTCGGGAATATATGCAAGGTTTGTCAAAAAGGTATTAATAGAAATTTCAGTAATTCGACAAAACTTCGCAACTTTCGTCAGGATTTGGCAGGGTGCAAAAATCTTTGCGTTCCTTGGAACCCTTTTGAGGCAAATTCTGAGTAGGTTTTAATTTTTGAGTAATGTTGCCGCAAATCACACGGAAGACTGTCAGAAACATGGTTTGAAGATATCAATATTTCAGTAAAAAAGCACGAATTATGAACTAAAACTTTCAGGAAAGCTTGACACTACCCAACCGTATTCACGAAATGTCCAAAACGTATTGATAATTCCATTAATAATTTCCAACGTAGAGAGGAACATTGGCCTTACATTTTCCATCTAATTGGTCTCGAACTTTAAACGAAACTCAGCACCACGGAATTTCTGCTGTTTCACACGGTTTCATTTGTCCTTTTCAAGCGTCATAAATACTTTACTACATTCCACTATCATAATTGGCTCCTTTCTATTTCCATTAAAGTAAGCCTAATGGTGTTGATATTTGAGTTAGAATATAAACAAATACAGAGAATTAAATAAAAGTGAAAATCAATGATTTAATGGAAGATTAACTTAAAACATGACACACGAAACACTAACATGAAACATACGATGTCTCACACGTTTAAGAATATAATTTAAAATGTAAGCTATTTTCCAAAGATAATAAGTAAAATACTGTTGTACAAACTCGGGGTAGTTTACCGGAAAGACATGGCAATAAGCGAAGTGAAACGGGTTTCGATGACCGAAATCCTGCCGTTAGCTTACGAAACTGGAAAGTGCTGTATTTTCCTTCACACCCCGACAAATTCGAAGTTACCATTCTAAGCCTCTCCAAACAGCTTCAGCAAACACAAATTGTTTACATTTGTTCTCGAACATCCAAATCACAAGACACACGCAACTGGCAAGATCCGACACATTAGCCAAGTCATGGCATCGCAGAGGTTATAAGAGGCCTACGCCTGCCAAACTTCCGTTCTTTGACTAAATCGAGCCCAGGACCAACTCGGCAGCAAATCCCTGTCTTCTGCGCTGACTTCATTAAGATTACATCTTTGCATGCACACGTTTCCTTTCCATTTTCACTTCCTTACTCTTTATCTCAAGTCTTTAACGAACGCAATGGACGTCAAAACTTCCCTCCCAAAGGGCATAAACTTACCACTACCGTTAACGTTGAATGAAATCTTCTTAATTAAGAGAGAAAGACTTCGCACCAGAAGAAACGTTCTACCGGACTAAAACGGAAATGTTGTACATGTACTGTACGACAGTCTCTCACATCTGGTACTGAACACTTATAACAGACATTTCCTGCCTATTACGTTTCCATGTTTCGCCCTTGGTATATGCAGCTCTTTTGATCCGTAACAACAGAAGACAATGGGAACTTAGCAGGATTTTACAGTGTCGATGCGCTGATCTCCGTTACAAGAAAAACGGACCGGGAACTTCAAAGGGGCCAAGTACTGCACCGGAGCCAAACAGGATGTTCGATACGAGAGCGTCATTTAGATTCTTAAAAGTGCGTAAAGCAAAGCAACCGACAGGTATTGTGCCAAATACATGATAACTGTAGATTTTATAGTAAAAAATATAACACACCCAAGTCTTACCGCAGTTCACAAAGAGGTGAACGAAGTTTTTTTCTCCCACCCAAACAGGTTTACATTGGTGCTACTGACTAGACCCAGTTGGCGGGTCATTTATAGGGTCAGAAATGAAAAAAAGAGAATAGCTAGTTTGCAAAAAAATATCAACAAATACTAGAAGCAGATATTTTCTTATAACACGTAAACACCGCCGATAAGAATTTAAGTGAATGAACGAGCTACCTGGAGAACAAAAGCAGTAAAATTTTTATTGTGAACTTAAATCTACAGGTTAAACTTTGATTATTTATATTCGTAGACTGCAGGCAAATCGCGCTCTTCTACCACTACAGTTTTTCGAAAACAGGACAATACAAACTTTCCTGACCGCTTGTGTCAGGAAATCAAAGGTAGGGATAATATTAGTGATACTATAATACATTAGGCATTGGGGTAATATTCGGAGTCCTCACTGTATACGTAAAAGTGTCAATTACACAACAGTTACAGTGACAACACTTAAAACATACAGCGCTAGAAAGTTTTAAAAATAGCTACGACTAACAGTTGGGTTCTTTTATTACTAACATGTAATAAATAACAAATGTTCACAGTGTGACGTAGTGTCTATCCACCTACATTTACGTCTTTTCCTCTTTCACTGAACTATGTGCCAGTTCAGAAGCTAACTAAGTTACAGATTTTCAAGATACTCCAAAGTTAATGGTTAACCCGGTTAATCAGCTACGCAAAGTTAATCATCCGTACCGAGACTTCTTTAACAGATCACTAGGTTCACGTTTCGCCTAAATAACTGGACTAACAAGCTACTGAAACCAAAATTCAAAGGGCTAATCAGATGCCATTGTCTGTAGTTATCTCCACAGACTTTCACGAAATTATAAAATACGTTATAAATCATTCGTATTATTTTTTTTAAATGAGTATCCGGCGTAGGCTCGCGCCTATTGCCGTCATATTATTAATTATTAAAAAGAATTCCGTATTGTAAAATATTCGAATGAAACAAAATAAAAGGCTAAACAACATAATGCGTTTGCACACTTCATTAGTCTTCACATGTCCTTCCCTTTATCTATTTTTTAAATTATTTTTATTGTTCATTTCTATTCTTGTAGCCATTGAGTGCTCTGGCGATATCACTCCCGATAAGCGTGCCATTTTTTCCGTCTTGCTTTTTACCACTACAATTCCAAGTTTCGATTCTTTATCCTCGTTTTCGTTCACTTCACGGGCGTTATTAATACGGACAATTCCTTCGAAGGTATTACGACCTGTCTATCAATTCTAGGGTGCCATTTTTTTCCGACATACCATAAGTTTTACTACAACAATTGCAATTTTGATACAAAATGTGTGATTTACACATTACCTTTTCCACCTGGGTGATCTCGAAAGTCAAGGGTAGACCCATTATGACACTACACTACTCACCCAAGTCTGTCAAGGTCGTTAGGGATTACTAATCAAGGTTACTCTTCGAATTCACGCATCATTAAGAACTCGCAAGGCAAGCTGCTCCTGTTTTAAGACCCTCGTTAAGATAAGATGTCTGGCGACTCAAGAAATCCGAGTCTTAACGAATAATACGATTACACGCGAGTGACGCTGGAAAATACTTGTACAATAAACGAAACGACTGTTCTTAATTCAAAAACACAAACTACGTCGCATAGCCCGAAAGTAACGGAACTTCTTCTATAAAGCACCCCCTGCTATTTCAAAACAGCAATGTGATTGACATTCCTTCCACAGTCTCCTCAATCCTCCACCTGCTCATCACAAAACTATGTTAAGTTTTTCTTTTCTATCTCTTCACAATTCTACACAGTCCAGTGCTTTCTTCTCTATGGAAGTGAAATTTTAATTTGTTTTTAAGTTAACGTTTGTGTAATTCTTTTATACACATTACATTGCTATAAAAGCCCGATTTTTTCAATCTAATTTTAGAGGTAAATTTGTTTTCAAGCCACATAAAGCGAATTATCTTCTTAGTTGGAGTTACGTAGTAATGCTTTTGATAAAAATCAACGCAACTTTCTCGGCCCATACAACTTACAAATGCATTCCAAGATTTTTTGCGTATTTCCATCTACTATTCCGTTATCTACTTCGAGGTTATCATAAAACTCGTTTTCAAACTACCGTTATGTTGGAATTCTTACAAGTGTTCACAAATCTCTGTATAACAACTAAATCTTCGAGCGACAAAGAAGTAGTAGGTCAATTTTTACGACGTACCTGAAATTGAAGAGGAAACGCCAGTATCTGCAGAAGATCCGGGAGATAAAGGGGCCGCGTGACGCCCCAGCTCCATACTACGAAAAATAAATCAATAAAAGCTTAATACCAAAGGCTGAGGGGCATAAATCATCTACAATAAAACTAATTCACCGAAGGAGTACAAAGAAAAACAAAGACACATTAAAAAATCATGAAAAGGAAGTGTATTAAGGCATTTTTATATGAACTAATATTGTCCGTTGTTTCACTCAAGAGTTAGACTGGGTTTCCGAGTCATTCAGTTTGTAGTAAACAATGAAACTAGTGGACTGTCAAGAATCCGTTCGTTAATTCCTCACATAATCAAATTACTAGAAAACGGTAAAAAATTATATTTAACCCAAACTCCAATGCACGTATAAAGTTTATTGCAAAGTAGAAGAGCATGGAGCGAAAACGTAAAACGACCGTAAAAATTGGCAGCAAGGCTACCCCATGTACAGAACACTGGTCAAGGTAAGAGAAAGTTCACGTTGTTATGTGTTCAAATCACGAAGCAAGTTAGGCGCACAAAGCGAGCCAATTCAGGTTAGCCACGGTCTACGAAAGCTTCTCGAAGCCTAATGTTTGTGATAAAAGCTGGTATTACGCACAGTAGACTAAAACGGTGATCGCCCATTTTGGTAGCACTCTTTTTTTCAAAGAGAGCTGGGGAAAATATGCTACAACTGAGTGCAACTTTAGAAAGTTCACGTGAACTTCGCTTTTCTTCTTTTATCGCTATTCCTTTCCATCTCCATATTAAGTAATTCTTGGGAAAAATTCATAGTTTCCCATTTACAAAAACATTTTAAATAATTTCATTTATAAATAAACATACAGTAAATGTAGCTTAGTAAATGAAGTATTCAACCAACATTAAGCGAGGGTCTAGGTCGAGAATTAATTAAAAATGTAGTTATTCAATTACTAACAATTAAAGTTATATTTAAATTCATATTTTGAAAAAATACACAAAGAAAATCAACACTAAAAATTGAAAATAATAACAAATAAAGTTAAATGACGTAAATAAACTATGCAAAGAGATTTATGGTGAACCTAATGACTCAACGTAAAAGGAAGTAGAAGCAAGTCAAGAATTTATTGCATTATTTTGTACATATTGTGTTTTTCAGTACTATTATTCATCGAAATAAATGTACAAAAATAAAGGAAATCCATAAATATGCTCTTATTTTGTGCGTGGGTGAAGTGCCCGGTGTTAGCTAAATGCGTGAGAAAAACCGGTCCAGGGAGTGGACCGAAACTGAGACGAGAATGGTGAACGAAAACTTTTCTACACTCTCGCATCAAAAGCGGTCTTTCTTCTCGAAAGGAGACTGCCAAAAAGGTCAATCACGCTTAGGAGTGTCGCCTATGACACATGACAAAAAAGTTGGCAAAGGGCGGGAAAAGGAATACGTTATGCAAACTTTAAATTGCGCCTTTTGTTCTCTCGAAAGTAAAAGGTGCCACCACATGCCCACATCCGGTAGTCGTCTTCAAGTTATACACGGTAAGTTGGTTCATAAAGAACAAGGGGAAGCAGGGGAAGGTAACCGATCTTAAGTTTCCCAGTTCCACAGGAACTTAAACTGCCTCAAGGAGATGGCTAAAGCTCTTAAGCTTCTGTTCGAAAAATACCTCCGTATCCTAAAAGCTTCATTTATCACCCAAAACGGAATTTCAAGACTCAAAAGATCATGTACAGTTTTTTAGAACTAACCTGAGTTTCAATGAGTTAAAATTCCAAGTTGGTTAGACCCATTAGCACAATTAATCACGGGCACAGCACTAATTTGTATGGTTAATCGAACAGGAATTTTTTCTCTGCCCCGGGGTCAAAAGTAAGAGGTCTATTTCCTGTGATGATTCAAGGCGAACTAAAAGAAATTTGTTAACAACGTTGTGGAATCGTTCCAGGTGCTTAGCAAAGCATGGTCCGGACTCAACTGAGCGGTCGCACTGACTCAGGGACTAAAAAGCAAAATCCCTTTCACCTGACTTATTTTTTTTGTTTGTTTTTTTTACTGTAGGGAACGGCCTTTTTTTAGTGAAGTCTAAGCAGCACACGCTTTCAATTCGCCTTGAAGCGCAAATTAACATGCATCTCGCATACGTGGTAAGTTCGCTAGTTTGCTGGTTTGGATCCTTACACTCCCCTCACCTGAATTCCTCAACATTGTCAACAGTATGTGGCTTCATCGTTTTTTCCCATAGGTTTGTAAATCCCAGCATGCGTTTACCTAGGATTCTTGTACAAGGTTTACCTAAGGTCAAACCTAGGGTAAAACTCTATCGTATTGATACACAGAAAGGAGCGGACAAGACCAAAGAAAAAACGAAGATACTGGTAAAAAAAATGACCGACTATTTATCTGACTACTAGTGTGTTTGCTTTGCCTGAAATACATTGTCTATAGTCAAATAGTTCCTTTCGATAATCGCAGCAAGGTATTGTGTTTAAAAATCAAAAGATCGTCTTATGAAGGTCAGAGATTTAGTTACACCCCGAAATAAGTTTTGAGTGCACTTAAGAAGGATTTTCAAGGCGTACTGAAGTTCAAAGACAGGACGTTTGTACAATACATCACGAGGTACTTTTTTAATACCAAGATTGTGTTGTTATTTAAAAGATGGTCCTTTTGTGCTTTTTTAAAGCAATGACAGAATTATCTAATTCTGGATTGTGTTACGACAAGTTGTTCACAAAAATTTGAAGCATATGACAGCGAAAGAATCACTGACTAGACGAAGTCTACTATAAGAGTATTTTACGGTAATTGATTAGGGCAATATGCATTGTGTAAATCATACAATGGAATAATCATTGAAAGCTACGATAAAAATGCGACTTCTACTAAACTAAAATAGATTAACTAAAATAGATTTAGATAACGTGGGGGAAAATTTACGGCTTATGATAAAAGGGTAAATTCTAGGAAATACAACGCGTGACTATCTATTATAGTATGCATTAATTGCAGATTCATACCTGTTTCGCGGAATTTCAATTCAAAGTAAAGCTGGCTATTCAACAAGTGATTCCGCTCTTCTTCCTTTGTTAGCGAACTTTAATGACAATTTCGATTTACACTCGTTGTAATGGGGGATGAATTATAAGCATCGAAGACAGTGCTAAGAATTCGATGTGTAGGTGTCACAGATTAGCTGAAAATTAGCACGTATACTGCACTATGGCATGAAACATTATTCGAGCACAAGTCCTCGAGATAAACAAACCGGAAAAATATTCGACAAGCGTGTTTTCTTCTCGAAAGGATTAAATCGCCATCTGGTAACTACTTATAGATTCCTGAGAAATCTTTACATTTCATTCTAACAGGTGGCGTCGATGTGCAACAGCAGGAGGCAAATTTAAATTCAAATTGTTAACGTTTCCTACGCCGAGCTTTTGGTCTCAGTAAGTTTTGTCTCAGTTTAGATTTGTTAACTGTTTATATAAGCTTATATAAGTGTCTTCCCTGAATATATAGGCTCGGCAATAAAGACATGAAGCATAAAAAAGAACAGATCTCGAATGAAAGTCGTAACGGCTACGAAACGCCTACTCGGAAGACTCCATTGAACGAAAGAACCTCTAACCAGAGAAGTAAAAGATCTAACAGCGAGAAGAATGACTACGCAAGGTAACTGAGCCTAATCTTTGGTCAGCTCATATTATTATAGTCGTATTATTTTTTCCAACCTTATGAAATAGGGACTCCTATACTAACGTAACAAAAGAAATACGGAAACTGCTATATTTCATGGATGGCACTAACGCAGAGAAGCTCAGTATGCCTGATAAATTGGCCGCCGCCGTCCATTATATCGCGTTCTTGGAAAATGCTCTCGTCAAGCTGGAACGTACGTACATTTTATTAGGAACCCTAAATTATAAATTTACAACACATGCGTTTTTTTCACTAATTACATTTAAGGAAAGCTACGTATTCAAAACGTTCCATTGGTTACGAAGTGTACGCTAAACATGGTTTAACTTAATAAATTCGTATAATAATATTTATTTTATTTCCCTGGTTTTCAATTATATAATCTTTTCTCTTGACAGCCGAGTCCGACAATGCACAAGAATGCCTGCTACTTATGGATTTATTCGGGGAATGTCCCAGCGAGATCGTAACCGAAGACAAGCCTCACAAGAGCGAAATGGGACATGATGTAAAGAACCCTTCATAATGAAAACAAATAAAACCTCGTTTCTGTAAACCAAATAAGTAACCGCTTTATCTTATGTAGGCCAAGTTCGACGTATCGTTCGAGTTGCAAACCTTAGCGTCGGCGACCTCTGATAACCTTACCACTGGAAATACCACGCTCGGTGCTAACGCACCGAACTATGTTATCTACTACCATGAAAACTTTACCGAAGAGAAGACCAAAATCGTTCGAAAAACTACGTCCGGGAAGCATCTGCCTTTACGTACTAAGGATGAACTGGTCAACAAAAGCTTTCATGAACTACATGCAGAAATCTGGAAGAAGCTGCATACCCGAGCGATTGAAATCGTCAGGAATTTGGAAACCTTACAAACCAACTCGTCTGTTTCGAATGAGTATCCCAAAGTAGAGACAGATGTTTCCGCTAATACATCTACCACTCCAACCCATGCTTCCCATGATCTGACAAGCATGTTCACTACTACTACTGGTACTACTAGTGGTAGTAGTAGTACAGATGCACGATTACTTTTGTCTTTACGACGCCCAGTGCATTTTTCACCATCTCGTACCCAGCTTCTCTGTCAAACAGAGCAGCAAGCATCCTAACTGCCTCTCATTCCCCAGTTTGCGTTACAATTCGATAATTTCCAAGAACGGAGGCGTGGTCTACTAAAAGTGTACAAGAAAGAAGACAAAGGTTATGCTTTCTGTAAGAAAGAGTTACAAGTCCGCGTTCTAGTTCCTAAACATTAACTTATCGGTTATATTTATTTATTTATTCAGTAATTTATTACCCTGTCATTTTTTCTGTGTTCCTTACGAAAGTATTCTTTCCGAAAAGTTTGAAAGTATTTTTGGCCAAGGCTTATCGTTTCCTTTGTGTTGTATGCGCCAAGAGAAGTTCAGAAATAATACAGATGTTCTGAAACTCGTTTTCTTCCTCTGTGGCGTTGAAATCTGATAGGAACTAGGCTTGCCATATGGGTGATTTGAGAGACGGGGCTGCTGATATAATCCAGACTTCTACTACCCAAGATCCTATTCTCTGCACATAAAAACTGATCCGTTTTATGCACAGGCACTCGACTGCCAGTCCCAAATTGTTTTCGCAACTCAACTCCAGGGAAGTAATATACAAAACTCTTGACTTCCAAATAGACGTATACAATGAAGTAATATGAATCTATTCGCTTAACACACTGTAAGCTTCTGTTTTCAGTAGAACGTAGTAAAAGAAAAAGAAGAAGATAACAGTATTTTTTTTTCGAACTAGAAAACAAGACCTCTACTGCAAGCCCATCCCCCGCTTTGCATGTCAAAGGTTGCACCAATGATCTCGGAGCGTTCTTCAACGAAAACCACACTTGACTTGATACATCGTGCGAACAGCTTCCACGCAACAGCGTATATAAAACTGCTCCAGTTCAGTGCATTGTACGACTCAGTTAGAAGAGCTCAAGTGCGTCAGAGCTGTTCCCGTACTTCTTGCGTTGCAAAAGATCGAAAATTCCTTGAAGAAAAATGCTTTACAAGATTGGATTTGTGTTAGTGATTACCGCGCTCGTGTGTGTGGTGAACGCAGAGAAATTGAATTTGCTTAATTACTGCGGAGGAAGTCGAAGTAAGGCCTGTATATTACACTACTGGAGAATCGACTTTTTTAACATTTGGTCTCCTGGAAAAAGCCACGAGAGCAAAGTCCTACAATCTTGCGCCAATGTCTCTAATTACTCAAAGTCCCTGACATTATGCCCTGAACCATGTTGTAATATAGCTCACAGCTTATATTAATGTTTCTGTCTAGGCTTTGGAAACGGCGAAATCCATGAAGTACGCATTACTCCTTGTCCAGAGACCAATAACCGTCGGCCATGCGTCTTACGCAAAAGATCAAACGTCACTGTCGAAATCGATTTCACTCCACGTATGCATATCTTAAATTTTAACTCGCCTGTTTCCTAAATTCGTTCTATTAGGCACAAATGTGGCGAACTTTCAGTCAAAGGCATTCTGGGCTAACAAACCCTTTGATCTTCCTCTGCCGGGCATGAACGCCGTCGGATGTTCCTTCGCAAGTTGTCCGCTTAAAGCGAACACGCGTACAACGTATTCGTATAACCTCTTCGTTAGCCGGTCCTTCCCAACTGTAAGTTATAATTTCCAACATTAGAAACTTTGCACTTAACATTATTCGTTATCTGTGTTTAGCGTGGATATGACGTTAAATGGAAGTTGTCCGGACCGGGAATGAACTTATGTTTCCAGACTCCTATTCAAATTGTTAATTAAACCTATGATTTGTAATAAGTAACGTTTATGCCTGTTCCCTTTCCCCTGTTTTAATTTGTCTACTCTAAATTGTCACCTTACCATGAAACAGCAACTTCGACCAATAGTACTCCCGTGTAGCGTACGAAAAACGGGTATGCGAAAGCGGCCAACACGCGTGTTCCCATACTCATTTTAAAGCTTGCTTTAGAATGTCGTTTCATTCACCTTCCCCAACCCTCTACATATATCAATTTTTATATATTTCGAAAGATAAAGAGGTGTTACAAAACACAACGCGGCCATGTTGAATAAATTCGGTTTTATGCAAAGTAAACCTCTTTTTTAGCAAGAATTCATAAATTTTATATTACAGCATAAAATTTTGTTTACAAAAGTTTACAATAACAACACAGACTGAGTGTACAAAAGATTCTCAATAAGAATTTTCCGGCTACAACTGTCTAAGGCACGCGACAAGTTTCAGCAAAGTCAAAAAGCGTCTGTCGCATGGAACTCGCCATATCTGCACTGACCTTTGCCAAACCACCAATGATTGATATCGCTATACGTAAACGCATGATCAATGAAATTTGAAACGTTGAGCAACTTACACAAAGAACACCACGCAGGCGTGTACGACATGACGGTATAATTATCATTCCAAAGTAGGTAATCTTTGTACAAAGAATCATTCTTCAATAAGGTATGCAAATAACGCGCTAAAGTTTTGGGAGAGGAGAATTTCTGCGCATCAATGAAAGACCTGGGCGGGGCTAGATTGTAATGGGAACTGCCGTCCAGAGCCACAGGAACGACCCCGTAAACTAATGCATTGTAAAACTTTTCCGTGACGTAGTCTGGACACAACGAGTTTTCGAATGCTAAGTAAAATTTGTAATCCCCGCCCAACATTTCCGAACAGGCAACTCGATCGACGCAAGTTAAAGTGCCGCATTTCCCATACACGTCCACGTCAATGTACTTCCTTAGCTCTTCCACGTACCCTTCCCTGCCGCTTGTCGTGTGACAGTTGGACACAAACCATGCCACGCCTTTTGTCTTGTGCTTAATGAAGGAGCGATAATCAAAATTAACGTCATTGGATCCTGCATGTCTTAACTGGTGGAAAACATGCAAGTCAGTAATGTTTTTTCTCTTTACGGTCCTATTGTGAACTTCGATGGGAGGGTCGTGTCCTCGGGGGAGTTGAACAACGCTTCCGTACGGGTGGAAAATATCCGAATCGGATCGGTACGTCATAGTCCAATTGAAGAGACCTGCGAAATTGTGGAGCGGCGGAGTATGATGTGGCGACTCGAGCAATAAAAAGACCCATCTTTGGTGAGGTAAACGGTGCGGCGGCAAGTCATTTAAATCCGTGTCACGTATATGGAATATCACAGCGTCGCTCAAGTTCAAAAGCGACCGATCGCTGGTTGTTATGCAATTTTGGACGGAACAGCTACTGAAGGGCATTTTGCCATAGCCTACGTAGAAATCTTGTACGCCGAAGAACGTGGTCCAGAAAAGAATCACTTTCGGCCGCGCCATACCTTCCTAATAAACAACAAAAGGTGCTGTATAGAATAGATTTTAAGTTGGAAATCGATGAAAACTAAATTGTTACTTCTGAAAGTACTTGATCACCAGAGCGGAAGGCAAAAACTGGCCATCGTTTGGTAGGCTGAAGGAACACGACATCGCCCCACATGCCAAACGCCAGGAATAAAAAAGTGGCGGCAAACGCTAACATACAAGTGCAAGGGCCAATGGTCTTTAACTTGCAAGGTACGGGCCATTCCTTGAAGAAAATGGCTTTGATTTTCTCAGGTTGGGTCATCTTTGTTGAGGTGCAGAAGACCGACTGATAACATGCGGGTAAAGAAAATAATACAAAAGAAAAGGCTGGGTGGCTCTCTTAGGTGGCTGGGGCGAAACTGGATCGGAATCTGGCGCTGCGTTGACAGAATCGTTATCGATCCTCCTTAACCGCTAGCCAGGGCTTCTCTACTGCGCCTGGGTGAAATATAAAATATTTAAAAGAACGGTTTATTTACACTTCTTTGAACTAGCGGTGACAATGACAGGAAAGGACGTTAAATAATGACGGATCTAGCAAGCGAAACCTTCACTTAGCTGACTGTCCACACCCACACGCGTGGAAATGTGATTAAAATTGTAAGCCCAGCCCAAATCAATATTCTGAAACCCATTCTTGTGGTTCATGTGACACAACAGTTAATTACAAGGAACTTGCAAAGCTTAAGGAATGAAGGATTGGAAAACGAGACAGAATAACAAAATACGCTTGACACTTTTCATGTGCTGAGGTTTATTGGAAAGGAACTCACGAATTTCCTCGAAATGTCCATTTCCTTTAAAGATAAGGTACTACCGAAAAAAAGACTGAATTATGAAGATGGAATGGAATGTTTCGAGTGCTTCAAGTTCAAGGCAAGGGAAAGTGCAGTTTGCTTGTTCCTTTATTTAGAGATGAGGTAAGTATTTACATGATGAACTTTATAAACGTGCCAAACAATTTGGCTGAATTTTTCACAGCCTAAAATCCACACACCCGTACACACAACAAACAGAGGCGGCTCTGCATTTCAGTTTGTAAGCAACACTGGAGCAGCCCTTGGCAATCAGTCGTGTGTAAACCTTCTGTGCCCATTTTTATTGGTGCAGGAATGCTTGTACAAAGGTGTTCGCTTAGCGGGAGCGCAAAGTGCACCGCGAGCCAACCTTCGTTTGATTTAATTTTCAGTCACGTTGTGGCATCTAGTGGCCATGCTAGCGAATATAGCTTTCATGGTGGAAGCAGTAGTCCGGGTACCTACAAACTGAGCTTAAGGTCCGATTCGCTATCAGTAAGAAGCATGATATCATACGTGTGCAAGACATCACGTATGACCACAATTCATTTAATTGTAAATCTTTCTGCCCTGGAAACTAGGGTCAGCTCATCGCACTTACCCAGAATGTTTCCCAGTGCCGTAGACAGCCATTAGCACGTACTCAAAAATTATTTTTTTTTACCCATCACGTATATTTAGCGTAAAGTGTTTTACTATTGTGGGAAAATACCAATAGTATGAATTAATAATGTATTGTATATACAATACTATTATTTTGTATTTCACGTACCAATTTTACCGTGTATAACGCTGTTTTGTAACAATTTATTCGCATTAACGAAAAATAATTTCTTTTAACGTTTCTAGAATTTTTGCGTTTAAATTTAGTATAAATAATCCTATTCACTTTTAGCTAACCATCCTGAAAACCACTACTTCCACGATAAAGAAAAAATACTCTCTGTTTATATTCGAACTTGGCGCGCATGAAAACGGCAGTGAAACTCCAGCACTGACACAAAAAGTCAGTGCTGGAAAAGCTGCATTGTCTTGCACTTCTTGGTGCTCACCCTGCCAGTTGAAAGCGAGTTTTCTGACATCCTTAAAAAAAACCTTGCCAATGAAACACTGTTACCTACGCTCGATGCAAATAGATTGCATCAATGCAGCCAGTGGAACGCGCTATAAATAAGTCGACATTTCTATAAGAAATGTTCGATCAAATCGGATTTATTATCGATATTTTCTAAGTATTTCATAGGGCTGAAAACGGCTCGGAAGGCATGTCGGAATAAAGTAAAGATACACATAGAAGGAACACTCAGTGAAAGGGTAAAGGCACTAAGGCAGCACACTTCTTTCACGGGATTAGCCTGAAGCGTCGAAGTGTGGCTACAAAAGTACCATAAGGAAGGGGCGGTATGTTCCTTCTATATGTAACTTTACTTTATTCCGACATTCCTTCCGAGCCGTTTTCAGCCT